>JADGKA010000141.1:0-35151 GCA_027604605.1 Borealophlyctis nickersoniae | reverse complement strand
GGTTTGGAAGGTGGACGGGTGATGTGGGATGTGGAAGGTGTGGGTGTGGTGGCTCTGGGTTTCCGAATGGAAGGTGGAAGGTTGGAATTGACAATAGATAAGTTTGACCCATGGCGCAGTGCATCCGTGGGAGCTCAAATCGGAGCTGGCCAATCATTTGGGTTGATTAGGTCAGTGGGGTCGAATGCGCAGCTCTTCGACCTTTTTCGGGGGTGGGGAACGCGGGCCCCTCGACTTACAAAAGCAGGATCGCTTGGCGGCGTGAAAGACGAAAAAAACGTGCCAAGCGGCGTCTTTTTCCCTGGAGGAGCGCAACTGGAGTTTTGAGGGACCGGAACAAAGGAAGGCAAAAAAGGCCTGTCAAGCGGCGTCTTTCCCTGGAGGAGCGCAACCGGGGTTTTTGGGGGGATTGAAAGAAAGACAATAAAGGCGCATGGGCATTTGGCGGTGTTTGAAAGTGGTGTTTAGAGACGGGCACGGATGTGGACGCGTTATTTGGGGTTTACCGAACTCAAATCCCATTATTTTGTATTGATTCATGTGGAATTAAGAAATACTATGTGACCTCGACCTCCCCTTCGAGTCCTATACCTAATTTTCTATGGTACTTTCTATCTACCTAAACAGCATCAGCGCTAGGTGCTAGAGGAGGCGCGCGACTTTTTCTACGAGCTTCTTCTACGCTGGCTAGCTGCATCTACACGGTGGTTGCGAGTGACGGGCAGATGCAAGTTGACTGTGAACTGAGGGCATGTTGGGTGTCAATTCAAGGAAGGGTGGAGGGACCGTACCTTGAGTTGCATGATTTCCTCTTCGTAGTCGTCGACTCTACTCTTCTTTTGCGCGTCGTGTAACAGTTCTAAGGCCTTTTGGTGCTGGTGTTGTTGGATCTACAGAAGTAATAAGTCGGAAGCAAATGCATATTCGCATCTCCTCCAAAAAAGAAATCCAAAAAGACAGCGGCAGCAACCTCACCCTCAAAAAATTATTCTCCTTCCGCAGCGCTGCGATTTCTGCATTCAGGGATTTGATTTCGCTCCGCAGCGAGTCTACCAGCGCTGCGCTCTGGCATTCGGTTAATGTTTTGCGGAGGGTTTCGTTCTGGCGGAGGGGTGGAGTTAGCCATTTCTATTAAAAAGAAGAAGGACAGTTGAGTTTGCCAAACGCATGGCTGTGTCGGATTCTTACGGCCTTTCGTTCCCGTTCGAGGTGCTACGGAAGGTTGGAAAGTTGTGCCGAGTCAGCCACTTGAAACTGGGGAGCCAGAGAATGGTTATGGTTTTGTTTTTCCCTCACTTACCCGACGAGATTTCAGGTAAAGTTCTTGCAGTTTCTGGACTTGCGATTCACGCAGGGCGACAATTTGCCTTCCACTCATCTCGGAAGTGGAATCCTGAAGGAGCGTAGCGCAGATTTTGGTTAGACGAGCACCTCCAGCTGCCGGTGAAACAGGAAGCGACGGCTTCTCTCATTCCCTACATCAGAAGTCAGGTTCACCATACTCGACGAATTCATGCGAGTAAGGTCCTGAACCGTACTGGCTAAAATCAATATACATCCCAATTTCGACCAACGTCCGCCGGAACAGCATCACCAGCTGACCTAACCTGCTTCGATACCCAAGGTGAAGGACCCAACGACTTCTGGCTCACTCTCCGACTCTGCTGCTCCTGCACATTCGCCTTTATTGCATCCATCTCCTGCCGCAGCCTGATGTTTTCGTTCATGATTTCTTGGCACATGATACCGAGCTTCTCGAGTTTGTCGCGCGATTCCTGCAGGGGATAACTATCGGCGCTGGTTTTGACAGGCTCCGTTTCGGGGATATGGATGGGAGTATTGAGTGGCGCGGCTGGTGCTGTTGGGGTTTCTGATGGTGTTTCCGCTGTGTGTTCGGCGATCACGTTGGGTGAATCGGCCACGTCGGTCGAAAAGGTCGCGTCGTCCGTTTGCTCATTGCGAGTGGAGGGTTCTGAAGAACTGGTTTGTGGTGCGTTGACATTTGAAGGAAAAGGAGGGCTATCGTCTCCGGGTTCATCTTGCGGCTCGTCTGTGGATGGGTTCCATTCGACAATGACGCCGGATCGGTTGACCCAATGTCCACGGGGTTTTGTATGGGCAGGGTGATAGGATGTGAATTCTTTGAGCGTTTCCTCGCTGGTCATTTGTGAACTATTTTCTGTGGACATGACCGCGGACTGCGGGGAAAGAGGAGCGTAATAACGCGAAGGCGGAACAGTCTGGGTTATGGCGACGGACAGATAGTCAATGATTTATGATAAGCATTGTGCGTTGGTTCTTGCTCGAATGCTATGCAAAGAGAGCTTTTGCACCAATACCTTCCTTCCCAACCTTGCGTGTGAAGGAAGCAAGTCGAACGTTGCTGGATCACAGGCTGGATCATTGTCGCGTTGTGCTTATCTCAGCTTGCACAAGCCTCAAGGCCATGAGGGGAATCGTGTCTTGAAGTCGCCAAGGACAAGGACCCTCCTCTCCTCCTACCGAACCCTACAAGCATTATCTCCCAGGCAATCTCATGGCTCCTCAACCGACAGCACAACCACAACCACTTCCTCCCTTGCCCTCCACTGAAAAGAAAAGTTGCCTCCTGGTCTTCATACACGGCTTTTTGGGCTCAGAAGAGTCTTTTGAGCAGCTTCCAATCGACCTTCTGCACGTCCTCGCCACCCACTACAACATACCAAAGTCCTCCATCGAAACCCGCGTCTTTCCCCGTTACGACACAAAAGGCAATAACGCACGCGCGGCACAGAAGCTCATTGACTGGCTTTTGCTGCACGCCACAACAGCGCGATACAAATGCGTTATCTTACTTGCACATTCTATGGGCGGCCTCTTGGCTGCAGACGCGTATCAATATTTGTACGATTTGCATAGAAAAGGGGATGCACAAAAGAAAGGGGACGAGAAGGGAAAGGCGGTGGTGAAGGAAACGGATGGTGGTGGTGGAACTGCCGCGAATGGTTGGTTTGCAACAGTCACAACGACGTTGATGACGAGTTTTCGGACGGGGAAGAGTACAGTGTTGATAGAACCTGCCAACCCGGCGACGACGCCTACTGAAGGCCTCCCTGCGGGTGATGCTGCCTCTACGAGTGATGCTGCTGGTGCGAGTTCGGGGCCTGCCGAACCCTCACCGTCAGCGTCCCAACCTGCAGACTTGGGCCCTGCAGTGACACCTGGTGATCCGACAAAAACGGGACAGCTGTCGGATGCGGAATGGGAGCGCTCTGAGGTCCTTGACGATGAGATTGATTCAGACACAAGATTCCTTGTCAATATACGTGGAATCATAACTTTTGACTCCCCGTTTTACGGCTTGCACCCGGGCGTTATTACCCAAGCAGGAACCACCAAGGCCCTTTCGATCGTGTCGGAGGGTATCTCTAACGCTACTACATATATTCCTATGGCCCTGGAGGCTGTCCAATCGTCCTATTCGTCGTACTTACCTCGTACTGTGGCGGTGCCCACCGGCGTTGCTAACGTGAGGGTTCCGGTGCGAACCTCTTGGTTGCTGAAAGGTGCGGCAACTGCAATGAGGCGGGGGAACGCAGGGTCGTTAGAGACGATAAAAGCGGACGCGGATGTTGTTAGTGAGGCTGTTGAGCGGATGTCTTTGGACGAGGAACAAGTTGTTTCGGTATCGACGGAGTGGGAGGGTATCGTAAAGGATCAGTCGCCGGAGACGATTTCTGATGGGGTTGATGGTCGGTCAGACACGGCAGTGGCAGTTGATGTGATGATTACCGACGCCACAGGGCCATCCATTTCCGGCTCAACGGGAAACCTAAATCCCTCACCGGTCATCGTAGTTGAAGGTAGCTCGTCAGAAGCATCTACACTGGTGACGGAGACAGTATCCACCGCAGTTACCGTCCAAAGCGGCTCCAGCGGGACTTCAACTCTCTTTGATCCATCAAGTTGGCCATCCTGGGCACGCTATGCTGCTACTGGTGCTGCCGTGGCGGCTGGAGCGTACACGCTTGTTGGCGTGGCTCCATTAGCTGTTACGCTTTTGCCCGTCACCGCTGTTGCGAGAGCCGTCACTGTGAACGCAACTATGGCGCAGGTCGAGTACCTGAGGGATCACTTGGAGTTTTTATACCCTCTGGTGAATTCGCACCAAGAAATGGATAGGAGAGTTCTGACGTTGCAACGGGAAATGGAGCGGAGGAAGAGACTGACGTTTAAAGGGTTTTATCTTGCGGTAAGCTCTCTAACTTCACCATAGGTCCAAGCTATTGGAATCTAATGCCTCCTTAGCTGCCGTCAGCGGATAGCAAGACCGCCACGTCCAAGCCGAAGCGTAGCCAAAATCCGCCTCAAACCGGAAAGGGACAAACGCAAGCAAACGCAGTGCGACCTTCCACACCAAACACCCCTCCCACGACATCTCAAAACCCATCCAACGCCGCTTCTGAACCAGGGTCTGCCGCTGACCCGACTGTCACATCCGATTCCCTGCCTCCCGCTTCCCCCATAGACTGTGACCCACCTGCTTCTCTATCAGATGGGGAACCGTTCCTACCCGACGACGCTACTCTCCTTCTTGACAAAACTCCCCCATTGCGTCATTTTTGCGTCCCACCGCCATCGTCAACGGCCCATCTCTTCTCGCAAATTTCGTCGCCGTATACAAACGAGATTGACGCTCACATGAACTTGTTTCTAAGCACGGGTGACGGAACCGACTATAATGATCTGATACATAGAACTGCTCAAATAGTTGCGGAGGTATTGGAGAGAGAGGAACGGAGAGTGAAGTCCGGATGATCATAGGAAGTACGAACCACATTCAAAAAGACTGTGTCTTGATAGCGTTTGATTGTTCAGTGAACTCTTGTCCATGTCTTGCTGTAATTACTTATCCTTCTCTCCAGCGCCCGCAACAATCTTGAACGCTTCCTCCATAGCAGGCGGAATATCAACGTCTTGAACCCCATTGCTCAGCCCAACCCCTCTCGATCCTCTAAACAGATCCTCCACCCCAGCTCCACCCTCCACGGTCTTTGGTAATGACAAACCAACGGTATTGGCCGTTCTTCTTAGCAGTTCTTCCTGCGATAAACCCTTCGTTGGCCAGTATTGCTCCATCATTTCCTGAGTTGCAAGCAAATAGCACGAGTTTAGGACCCCACAACAGATAACACCCGGGCTGGAAACCGTCCAACCCACCCGATGCACCCGACTACTCCGCATATACGTCAGCACGTCCTTTGCGTCTGCCAACGCCCGTTCCGCCGCGTCCCCAGTCGAATTTGCTCCAGTGCGGAACGCGTCCACCGCGGTCTTATGCCATACTCTGTTGTTGTTCACGCGTGTGTACTGACAGGCGCAGGAAAGTAAACAATGTCGTTAGACACAATGGGAACGTGGCCGACCTTTATCCTCAGCCGGCGACAAACAACGTGGTACCTGCTTGGAGATTTCTCGCAGGATACCGCGGAAGGTAGAGAGGGTTTCTGAACGAAGGGCCGCCATGTTTTGTTTGGAAGTGGATGGATACCACCACTCGCAGTTGGGCTGTCTATAGTCGTCGCCATAACGACGTCTTACGTAATAGCATACCAGCCACACAGTGCGTAAACACCTCACCCGCTGCTTGGGAATTGGAGTTGGCATTTCGTTCGCCATGCCTCCTAAAAAGAAGCCTGGGTCGGCGGGATCAAAGAAGAAGAAGGCAGCTGCTGGGGCTGGTACGCGAATCTTGAACTGGCGGCGCACGTTGTTGTTGTGGGAAGCGGGGGGGCATTAACACTTCACCACCTCTTTTTCCTTTTTTGTCCTTCTTCCTACAAGACAAGTCCCAGGAAAGTCTGGAAACAGCAGAAACGTTAGTCAAGGCGCAAACAGAGATTGATACTCTATTACGGGAATTAGGTATGACGCGCAAATTCTGGCGTTGCGGTGGTGGCTGTCAAGAGACTGCGCAATGTG
Organism: Borealophlyctis nickersoniae; assembly: GCA_027604605.1. Classification (NCBI taxonomy): domain Eukaryota; kingdom Fungi; phylum Chytridiomycota; class Chytridiomycetes; order Rhizophlyctidales; family Borealophlyctidaceae; genus Borealophlyctis; species Borealophlyctis nickersoniae. The sequence continues at coordinate 29,190 of JADGKA010000141.1, read as the reverse complement.
TGGTTCTCGAAAACTCACACTCAAAGTTCTGCGCAGAACTCCAAAGAGATTTGAATGCGCGCTTGAAAACTCAGGTGTCCGAGCAAAAGATCAAAATAGATACGATGGAGGAACAGTTGGAGCATCGGTCTCAGGATCGCTTGGATCTCACATCAGGTTGGGTTTGGTCCCTACGACTTTGAGCAATTGAGCAAGGCGTGCGTTCTCACCAATCATTGTGACCATTTATGAAAGATATGAGCCGGCAGTACAAAACAATGCAGGCGGAAATGATATCGCGCATTAACGGGCTTGAGTCGCAGGTTACGGACTTGAAGTCGAAACTTGGTGAGCTAGTCACTTTTGATCTGCTGTGATGTCTGGTGGCAAGCAGCTAACGGCGGAAGGCATAAACAAAAACAACAATTCCAGAAAAAACTCAGTTAGCAATGCAAAAAGCCACGGAAGAGCACAACCGTATCGTTTCGGAAAAGGATGTGGTTATTGAGGACCAAAACGTGAAAATGGCGTACATGTCCGCGGAGTTTGAGTCCATGTTGAATGTAAGAGTCCCTCATCGTTAGTACGCATACTCCATTTCAATTTGCGGTTGTACCTAAACTCTGACACGCAAACGCATTTTTCGGTTTAGGACACGTTGGCCAAAATGACCAAAAAGCTAGAATCTGTCAGTCAAAAATGGAAGGAAAATGACAATATCCGGTTATCGGACGTGAATCAACGCCGACTAGCTGATTTTCATCTGACCAGGCTGACATTGGGGAAAACTTGATGGATGTTTGAGATTGTACATGCTGGGCCAGGTCATTTTGTAAATAGAGTTGCTGAAACGGCGATCTGTTGAGGGATGACGCTCTTACATGCTGCAACACATGGCTTCAATTACACAGAACAAGAGAAGAATACATTTTATTTGCAATTAAAACAACGATACAGTTAAAAAAATATACTCGCAAAGGAAAAATTATCCCAAGTCCCGTCCCCTATCCATTTATAAATTCAGATCCCTAGTTACAGCCTGGCAAATCCGCTTATACTCCCACATATCTCCAGCCAATCGTTTTAACCTCAATCCACACATCTTTAAACCCGGCAGTTTGCAAACTTCTGCTTCGAACCGCACACAGGCGTCACCTGTGGTGGTGGTCGGTGGGGGCGGAGCCTGGCAGGCGCAAAGGAACCCTTCCGACTCGTATTCCACGCCGTTTCGGTCTAGCGCTTTCGAAAGCCGCTCGAAAAGGGTTGCGGGAGGGAGGGTGGTGGTTGTGGAGCAGTTGAAGGCGAAGCGGATCGTGCGTGGGCTTTTGAGTTGTGAGATGGATTGGCGTGGTCCGAGTTGGGTGGAAGCGGAGACGTCGGTGCAGGAGTCGGAGGGGATGGTTTCGAGTTCGCGGCTTAGGTAGAGGGATTCGTCGATGGCAATGGTGCGTGAGCGAGTGCGGGTGATTGGAGTTGGGTGGGTAGTGGCGGAAGGAGCGACTGGAGGGGTAAGGGCTGCGTTAGAGTCATTGAGGAGATTGTATGTGGCACCCGTTGGCCCCCGGAGGGATCCTGAAGAATCAGGCTCTGGGCCAGTTCGTGCAATTGGTGGCAGAGAGGAAGGTCGGGAAGATTTCTTGGATCCGTCCAAACCCTTAGTGCTGGGCAGTCGGGTTTTCGAATGGAGGTTTGCAGTGCCTGCAATTGCGCCCGTTTCATCTTCGGATAACCATTGTTCACTGTGTCTTCTGGCCGACACTGGATGAAGAGACTTTGGGACATGGAGAGCGTCCCCGCTGCTTCCCCTCCATCCTCCTCGGGTGGGAACGAACAATGTCTGAGTTGGTAGGTCGGCTTCACCCCCGCCGATATCTTTGATAGACATGTTGCTTCCCTTGCCCACGCTGTCCTCCCGCTCCCTCCCTCGCCGTGCAGTCCGTTTCTGCTTTGCAGGAACATTTGACAGGTTGTCATCGGGGCTTTTACGTGTGTCTGCAATCCGCGTTCGCTCCACACTAATCAAAAGCTTAGCCAACTCCTCACTAGTAGTGTCAATAGACGCACGCCGAGAATGCGTAGCTCCCGTAGCGGCTATCGTAGCTCGCCCACTTGTCTTTGTCCCTGCCTCCTTCTCGAATGCCTCGACGTCCCGCGCCTTCTTTCTCGCAAGTGAAAAGTAGGTTCCGGCCGCTGAATCAAACCGTCCTTCAAGCACAGATACCACCACCAACCGCCGGTCGAATCCCATTGCCTCTATCCGATCCAAAACGATTTGATCAATTTCGGATTCATTGTGCGGACGACGTGGAAAACTGAGCGACGGTGCAGACCCAGGCTCGGGCTTTCTTTCAGGATCTTGGCGAGTGAACCAAGGGTGTTGACGGACTTGAGAGCATGTATATCGCTTTTTGGGATTGACAACCAGCAATTTTGAGATTAGGTCTTGGCATTCTTATGACGATAAAGAGGATATGAGTGAGGGATGGATTTTCCTCACAACCAACAACGAGCACGTTAACGAACCTGGCGACAAGAAACTGGGCATTTCATACTTGCCCTTCAAAATCGCGTCATACAGCGCCGCCAAATTGCTATCCGCAAACGGCAAATCCCCAACCACCATCGCATACAAATTGACACCCAGCGACCACGCGTCCACCTCCGGCCCGACGTAGCGTTTACCTTCAATCAGTTCTGGCGCAGAGTAGACTGGAGAGCCGCAACATGTCGTTAATGTTTTCGAGCGGTCAAAGAGGTTTGATAGGCCAAAGTCTAACCGGTTTCAAGGTGACTGGAGTAAATAAAAGCATATAGCTACTGCCTAACGCAACGTTTGGTAGCGACGCACCTGAGATTTTGACATGGAGGTCCTCATCAAGAAGCAGATTTTCAGCCTTCAGATCTCGATGTACAACATTGAGATTATGGCAATGTTCCTTTAACCCCCGGTAACACGAGTTAGTCCTTGCCAACATGCGAAATCACCCGTTCCCCTCTTCACACCCGCTGGTAAGCAAGCCTTACCAACGCATCCACGGCCTCCCGTATAAACTTCCTCGCCTCAGCCTCTTTCAATCGTCCATGGGCAACAATGTAATCCAGCACCTCTCCACCACCTGCATACTCGACCACGAGCATCACTTCGCGCTTTGTTTCCATCACTTCAAATAGCTGCACTACGTTCGGGTGGTCGAGCATGCGCATGATACGAGCTTCGCGATGAACGTGGCGGAGAGAGTATGCGTCCGGGAGGTGGTCTTTGTCGATTATCTTTATGGCCACCTGCGTGGGGCGATGGGGATGTTGGATACCCATTGGATACCATTGTCAGAGAAGGGTCCTCGACGTCCTCACCCACCTTTTCCCCTGTTAGCCGATGAGCGGCAAGCTTAACCTTAGCAAAGGAGCCTTCCCCAAGAGTTTTGAAAAACTCATAGTTGCCCACATATCGATGTCCCTTTCCGTTCGCGTTCTCATCAGGCTTTGTCGTGGTGGTAGAAGTGGGAGCTATCGTCGAGTTGGTGGTCGTGGCCTCCTCGGTTGTGGTGTACGCCATGATTGCATGGTCGTAGGGGACATCGATTGGGAACGCCCAACGCGGTTTCGACTGTGGAATTTCATTTGAGGCGTTTGTTTGGATTGCCGAACGAGAACGCGCTAGACTCGAGCTTCTGGGTGGACCCAAAAAACAATTACCTCGGCATCGGCAGGTCGGTGGTTTGGGGGCCCTCACGTCATAAGACCGTGTCACATGCAAGGGATTCGGCGAGTGGAAGAACACTTGGAAAAAATCTATATACATTATTAATACGGCCCTAACTCCTACACTACACATTTATGGGGGCAGCGGCCTGTTCATTCGCTTGCTCATTTGATGTAGCAAGCGATCCAAACTTCACCCTTAATAGCTCGTACCGTTTCCTGTCCTGTAAGAAAAAACCACAACCATCAGCGTTACTTTGGCCACCAGGCATCGCAAAATGTCAGAAAGTGCGACGTACCTTCTTCCCGACAGAAGGAGCAACCTTTGTGAATGCCGTGGCAAAATGCTGCGGACTCACAAACATTTGCTTTACCACGGTCGCATCAACCTTCACGTCGTCTCCTATGTTACCACCAGGTCCTGAGGTATATAACGTGCTTCTTAACGCAGCAACAGCAGCCTCTCGAATCAAACTCGCCAAATCCGCTCCGCTGAACCCTTCGCATCGTGGGTCCGACGCAATCGCCTGCAAGTCCACTGTCGGACCCAAGGGAGTTTGACGGCTCAAAGTGCGAAGAATTTCTAGCCGTTCTGCCGCGTTGGGAAGGTCGACGTAGAGAGTTTTGTCCAGCCGTCCGGGCCGGAGCATGGCGGGATCGATCATGTCCGGTCGGTTTGTTGCGGCAATGACGTAGACTTGTTTACGGCCTTGCATGCCGTCCATTTCAGTGAGGAGGGTGTTGACGAGGCGTGAGGAGGACTGGGACTGCAGGGAGTGCAAGAAATAGATGAATAAGGGACACGAGCCTCGACATAATAATAAAGCCCACAAACAAACCTCGGCTTCATTTGATCGTGCTGGGCAGAGAGCATCAAGCTCGTCAAAGAAAATAACGCACGGATATGATGCTTGGGCCCTCGCAAATACCATGCGGACGGCTCTCTCACTTTCTCCGACGTACTGAAGGATATATCTGGGATGAGGACGTGTCCAGCCTCGAAATAGCAATGTTGATAAGAAATGACTCACCTTGTTGAGAAGCTCAGGACCCTTAACCGAAATGAAGTTGCAATGACTTTCATTCGCCACTGCCTTCGCCAAAAGCGTCTTCCCGCATCCAGGCGGCCCGTATAGTAAGACACCCATGGGTGCGGTGATACCCATCCGCGAGAAATGCTCAGGATGTCTTATTGGTTCCACAACTGCCATCCTCAGTTCATCTCGGACATATGATAAAGCACCGATATCTGCCCATGTCACACCCGGTACCGTCGCAAAACCTTCACGCTTGGAGGAAGGTTGAACTATTTTTACAGCTTGCAGGAAATCTTCATGCGTAATGCACAAGGGCTCAAGCTCTTCTTCTGTTAGGGGTTCTGGCCGGGACTCGAGGAATGCGGATATGGGTGTGACTCCCGACAACAAATTTTGGATACCGTTGGTGAGTTCCTCCGTGTCGTCCGTAGATCGGGTTTGTTGCAATGTGACAGACACCGGGCGCGTGGTCGTGAATGTAGCAGATTCACTGTCTTCATCAACTTCCATTGCCGAGCTGCCTCCATCCTCCGGCAGATCGTCTTCCACCGATTTTTGTATTCTCAAAGAGTGGAAGATGCGTTTGACAGCAAGCATACCCGCTTCCGCCGTCAGCGCGTTCAAATCCGCCCCAACATATCCGGGTGTCATCTTGGCAAGCTTCACAAAGTCAAAATCTCCTGATAATCTCAATTTCGAACATAATTTCTGCAATATGCTGCAATATTTGACTCAGAAATATATTCTCTGAGGGAAATAGAATGAAGGGCACACCTACCTGCATCTTCCTTTCTCGTCCGGCACACCCATGCTGATTTCTCTGTCAAATCGACCAGCCCGCCTCAAAGCAGGATCCAGGGAATCAGGACGGTTTGTAGCTCCAATGATCATGACAGGCTTATTGTTTGTCTTCTCAAGGGATAAATCTGTCAGGATGGCGGATTATTAGCACCCCTTTCCACCCCGTTTGCCTCTACAAGGGTTTGCTTCTTACCATCCATGCACGTCAACAACTGCGCAACGATTCTACGTTCCATTTCTCGCTGCGCAGTCTCGCGTTTCGGTGTAATCGCGTCGATTTCATCAATAAATAACAGGCACGGCGCCATGTCCTGGAAACATACATCAGCCAAAGCATACCCCTTGATGGTCCTCGAGGCGGAATGCAAAAGTGTAACCTACCTTGGCTTCCTCAAACACTTCCCGAATCTTTTTTTCTGATTCTCCAGACATGCCCGATACCACTGATGGAGCCGATATACTGATGAACGGCACTCCAGCTTCCTGTAGAAATCCACGTTAATGGTAGCCTCTCGGGTAACTGGATATCATGAGTAGAACGCACCCCAGCAATCGCATTTGCCAATAATGTTTTTCCACATCCCGGAGGCCCATGTAGAAGAACCCCTCTGAAGAAGTCAGTCAATCATCAGCCGGCTGAAAAAGCAGGTCGAAAAAGCACCAATGCTTATGATAGAGATCATACGATCCGTACCTGGGAGGTTGGATACCGAGATGCAGATAGATCTCAGGATGTTTGAGGGGCATTCCAATCAATTGAAGGACATCCTAATATCATAAGGTGTGAGCACCACTTATGAGCTCCACTCTTTTGCGAGCAACTAGAAACACACGGATGGAATACGATACCTCCACGCAATGGTCTATCCCACCCAAATCGCTCAGACGAGCGGTCGGCGTTGGCCATTTCGACTGCAATGACGCGGCTAGATGGTGGATACCGTCAGCTTCCACCGTCAAACCCACTCCTCAACGATTACATCTTTCTTCTCACCAGTCGTCTTTTGCTTTTTGGACTCGGACCCGTACCCCGCACCCTTCTGCCGTCGTTTGTTACTCTTCACCCGCTGTTCCTCATCCATCAAAGATGACTTTGACGCCGTATCGCCCAAAGCCCCACCGACACCCAAACCCTCTTCACCCGTGGCATCCGTTGACTGCGCGCCAGCGACCGTCGAAGCAGGAGTCCCCGACCCAGCCAACGAACTCGGTTCAGGAGATTCAGACGGTTTCTGCTTATTGTAGACGCTAAGTATGGACCGGTTGAGGAAGTTGGTGTCCTGTTGATTTGTGGCCGGTTCAGAGACGTCACATATGCTTGGCGACAGGGTTAAAGATTTGCTTTGTCGCTACCTTCACTTCCATCAGCGGCGTTTCAGGGTCAAATGAAAAATCAGAGTCCAGCTCGTCAGAATCCTCACGATCTTGTTGCGACTCGGGGTATAGTTGGGTTTGGGTCTTCTTCACGGAGTTAATGGCTGACGCATGAAGTCCAATGGTTCAGAGAGAGCCTGATTGTCTCCACTCCATATCATAATCACACCTTCATTAAGAGCCTTGGCCAACATGTCCTTCTTCTTTCGTTTCAGTGTTGAATCATCTTTCGCTGCACATGCCACTATAGCATCTTCATCCCAATATTTTGGGTGTCCAGGGTCGAGTTCAGACTGGTGTTCGTAAATTGCAGCCACAAGCTTATCCCTGAGTTTGTCAGTCAGCCTACCCCCCGAACTTGCGCCTGGTGTTGGCCGCTTGCTCCTCGGACTGCCCATGTGCCCCGGAGAAGGCATTCCTCTTTTCTTGTAGGTCATGAGGACACTGAAAGGTGTTAAATTTTGGGGTGTGGAGAACGCAAATTGCTGGGAAAGACGGTGAAAGACTTAAAGCTCATCAAAAAGAATTCAGATTGCTTGCATAAGCCGATGTGTCAGCAGCAAGCCACCAACGCGTTCTCCCCACATCCACAAGCAGCAGTTCCAACGACCAAAGGTTCAAACAGCCGACAACAACCATGCCCGGAGAAGACGAAGCCGACAGCTCCCCCGCATCCCCCGTAACAGGCACAGACGCCAAAGACATCGCATCCTCGGCTCCAGGCACAGCTCCAGGCACCGCCCCCGGAACCGCGTCCGGCGACCGCCCAACTCCACAACCTCCTGCCGGCTCCGCCCTCGCAAACTCTGCCGCAGCCGGCCTCAGAGGTTCCAGAGGCAACCTGCTCGGCTCTCGTAACAATCTCGCCGGTTCGCGTTCTTCGCTTTTACGTACCGCCCCGTCGCGTGGACCGGCGCCTGGCACAGCGGCTGCGGAACCCGAAGCGCCCCCGGCTAATGCAATCGTGTATGAGAATACTTATAAATTGAAGCCTGATAAAAAGTGAGTCCTGAAATAGTGCTTTAAGGCGTGTAAAGCGACAGGCAATCTAATTGCTCATGTTTAGATTCCAGACCGAGAACGTGAAACGAATAGCAGACGAAATTTTGACTCAGAAATTGACCAAAGTCAAATACGATGCGGACAAGGTGCCGGAACTTTGCAAACATATTTCAAACGAAATCCTCGCTGCTGTCAAAAGTAAAGTAGAATCCTTGTGGTGTTGACCTGTTTATGCAGGTGTCTGGGAACGCTTGACGCTGATTTTGCACCTTGTCACTTTTTGGTCCTCAGAACTCGACTTTGACAGGCACAAACTCGTAGTGGACGTGACAATCGGGGAGTTTAAGGGTCAGGGTATTCGAGTTGCTTCCCGTGCAATGTGGGATACCACAACCGACTCGTACGCTTCTGCATCATTCAAAAATGTGAGCGCAATCTGGTGTTGTTTGAAAATCGGACGTTAGGAACTTCTGCTGGATTTCATTCTGACAATTTCCTGGTCATTGCGCGTGAAATTGTTAGGCAACGCTGTTTGCTGTCGCCATAGTGTTCGGTTGTTATTACGAATGATGGTCGGTCAGTTCGAGGTTGGAAAGCTTTGTACATAAACATGGGGTAATATTTAACATATCCGGCAATCTTTGTGGAATTGGATGGTAATGTGCAATACCAGACAGTACTCAGTGTTTTTCCAGCAATCGATTCAAATCTATGAATTCATTCCGTTCTCCAACGAATCCTCGTCTACATTCATTCCATCCTCGCTCTCCACCTCCCAAATCCTCACCGTCTTATCAAACGAACAAGACACAGCCCACGCCCGATCCGCATCAACCGCTAGTCCTCTCACCACATCCTGGTGACCACCCAACCTCTGCACCACCGTCCCTGTCGCAATCTCAAACACGTAAACCCGTCTATCATCGCTGGTTGCAAATAACAGCTTCCCATCCACGTCCCAGCAACACCTCGGCCTCGAAAATTCATCCGCTACGACCCCATACAAATTTTTGGCCTGCCGACTTTCTCGTGATGCAAAAATAATGATACGGCCGGCTTTGGAATCGGTGTAGCATGCCAGATGGCGGCCGGAGGGTGAGGGGGCCAAATCCATAGCCGCAAATGACACCCAATCATCACCGTTCTCGTTCATGTTTGTGGTGTAGGTATTGAGGGACGCGCCCGATGGAGCGGAAAGGTCAAGGTCAATGTGAAGAAGCTTGTTATCGTCGCGCGACCCCACGACTAGGGTCGAGTGGAGATGAGATGGTGGTGCAGGCGGTAGGAAGCAGATGGATTCCGCTGTGCCGCGTAATGTTAACGTGTGGAATAGTTGGAACTGCGGTGCGGAACCTTCAACTGATACAGAGCTGGCATGGCTGCCCGCAGAGGATCTTTCGTATATATTGACTGTTTTGTCGTACGAGCCCGTGACCAACCATTGGCCACCATCATGGGGAGAGAACAAGGCGCGCACAATGTATTTCGAATGAGCTTTCCACGATTGGACAGGCTGCCCCGTCCGAACGTCCACCACATGATGCGCTCCATCCATGCCTCCTGTAACCACATATCCGGGATCAGAAGGGTAAAAATCTGCCGCCAGAATGGGTGCATTGTGGTGGTCAAGGCGAGCAAGAAGGCCGCCTGTGTCGGCGTCGGTCAAACGGGCTGTTTTATCTGTGGAACCTGTGAGGAGGACAGACACACTGGGGTGCCGGAGGTTCGACGCAGGAAACAAAGAACTTGGGAGACTTTTTGAAGTGACATGTAAAATGTTGGCGTAGTGAATACCGTCGAGCGTGCGTCCAGTTTCGTTGAGCAGCTTGCTTTTCCCCAAAATATCGAGTTCCTGGTCGTACCGCCTGCCAAACAAGACGACCGGAGCCCCAAGCACGGTCAACGAATGCCTCCAGCACACGAAAACCTTGACCAGTACTGTATTCCATTGCCCACCTATCCAACGCAAGTCGCCTCAACCTAGCTTCTGTTCCAGCTGTTTCGTGTTCCTCCAGAATGGCCAGCAGGGACTTGCCGTGGGGCAAGTGGTAGTTTGCCAGTCTAGCGCATTCTTCTTCAGCCTCAGTCTGCAGGGTCTCGAGAGTTTGGGTCCATCCAGCGTCGCGGAGGAACCTTTGCACAAGAGACAAAGCCAGCAGGTTCAATTCTGATGCGGTGTGGATCGTCATGGGGGGAGTTTGCGAGTTTGCATGAAACGCGTCGGGATACCGGTAACTGCCATGCCAAGAACCCCCCCACTTTGAACTTCTTTGCATTGCCCTCTTCATCAACTCGCAAAAACGCCTACCGGAACTGCTTCTGAAAATGGACGACATTCTCGCCCATACAACAAAGTACCTCCCCGGAACCTCCGTCCTTCGCCTAAAATTGACCTGCTGCCACTTGAACCTGTTAATATCCGACAAAACTCTTGTGAAGAGTCTTGCCCTCGATCTTCACATCCAGCACAAAGGTGCCTGCCTCGAAGTTCTCACCAGGCGGTTCGAGGTTGGGCTCACCAGGCCATGGGGTGACTCTCCACCTATGGACCTTGACCGGCGGTGTTCCCGCTACCTTGACCTATTCAGGTTGTGCCTCAAGTTCGGCATTGACAACGAAGGCAGCTCGATGCCAATTCTAATGCATTGCTCCTCCCTCGGACGTTATGAACGCTACGTATGCCAACAACCGCGCTGGCTGGAATGCAGAGGGCCAATAGCGATTGATGACCCCCTCCGTGTTACCGCGGGTGCTGCGGTGAAAATGCTGCTGGACTATCGGAATGTGCGGGGCTGGGTGGACACTTTCCCAATCCCGATCGCTGGGCGCCAGGCTGCGAACTGCGGATATCTCGAAGTCATGAAGCTTCTTGATACTGCCTTTGTCCTTGCACAAGGTCGATCAATGCAAACTCTTGTTGATGCGGCGTATAACGGCCATACGGATGTTGTAGAGTGGCTCATTCAGAAGGGGGCTATGGCAATGTCCACCAACCGCATGCAGAATGTTTTGACTGCTGCAGCCAGAGGGGACCATTTGAAGGTGGTGAGACTGTTGTTAGATGTCGGGACACCTGTGATTGGGGAGGGTGGTTGGTGCCCATTGGATGCGGCAATCGAGGGGAAGAATCTTGAAATTCTGGAACTGTTGCTGAGAAATGGGGCGGATATTCACATCGAGAATGATAGGCCGTTACGCAGTGGGGCGAGATGTAAGGACGTGGGGGCTGTCAAAATGCTCATAGCATATGGCGCAGACGTTCATGCTCAAAACGAGGGTGCTCTCTTAGAAGCGTGTCGCAGTGGGGCGGCGGAAATGGTCAAGCTCTTGTTGGAGTACGGAGCGGACATGAGTGTTGCCAGTGGGGATCTGCTCCGGTACTCGTCGTCGCAAGAGGTTATAAAAGCCTTATTAGATGAAGGATTGAGTATTCGTGGAAACGAGGGTGCTCTCTTAGCAGCGTGTCGCAGGGGGGCGGCGAAAACAGTCAAGCTCTTGTTGGAGTATGGAGCGGACATGAGTGTTGCCAATGGGGATCTGCTGCGGTACTCGTCGTCGGAAGAGGTTATGAAAATCTTATTAGATGAAGGATTGAGTATTCATGAAGATGATGACGCGGGACTGCAAGGGGCTGCGGAGGATGGCGATGGACCGCTGGTGATGTTCTTGCTGGACAGGGGAGCGACGGTAACCCGGGACGTTCTGCTTAGCGTTTCCAGCCCCGAGATGATGCGCTTTCTGTACAAAATGGCACCTATTAGTGACGAAGTAACGGCTGCAAAACTTCGAGCAGCGCAGGTGGGCCACACCGAGTTGGAATTGCTCATTGAGTCGCGCGGGAAGACCATCGTTTATGAGATTGCGCGCAAGTTGGACTTGGAACGGCACGGTATTAGGGCGGAAGATGGGAGGTCCGAAGAGGAATGGCTGGAGGAGGCGGTATGGGCCAATGACATGAGAACGGTGAAATTGCTCTTGAAATGGGAAGTCAAGGTCACGCGCGATACCCTCTTGTGCGCTCGTTCTCCCAGAATGATGCGCTACCTATTCAGCAACTCCCTGGTGAGCGAGAGCGTCGTCGCAGAGGCAAAACTTTGGGCTGCCGTCGTAGGGCACAGTGATTTGGAACAGGTTATAGAGTGTCGCGGAAAAAATCGAGTTTATGAGGTTGCATCCAAACTCGAAGGGCGGTTCAGCCATGTTCTACCTTAATGCGGTGCATATGTGCTGAAAAAAATACACATTCGTAGTGAAACTATCGGATGGGCAAATTTTGCGACAGACAATTAAAGGGACAGCATTGGAATAAAAGGCAAAAAGCTAATTGGTTACATACCGCACGAATACAGGGGAATGTACTAGGTTGTTGGTAAACAAACAACGAAGATGGGTATCCAATCCAAGCACGCTGACGTAACATTGGCCGATGTTCGGACCTCTTCTGGGCTGCAAATAGGTACGTACTATAGGTACTGGCATGACCCCACCAGCTCTTCTATCTCCTCGGGGACGGGCAACGTCCGTAAAGCACAGACACAGACAGACGCAGCATCCTCCTACTTTTGCGGTCCGTCATGTCAATGCCTCGGAAATCTACAATGCGCCGGTTCCTACGCGACCAAAGGCTGGCCTCAGGCCGACTCAAACTCGACACGCTAAAACAAGGCCGCCTCGAGTGCCCAAGCCTGGCGACAAACCGGCCACTTCCCCGAGAAGAAGTGCCGAAGAGATTGGTGCGGTACTCACATCATCGCTTCGTTCGAGGCTTTGGGGTTAATAAATCTCTACCTGAATAGAGACTGTAGAAAATCCGGCACAACGACAGTTCCAAAATAAAGTGAATGAAATACAGCGGTTTATTCGCATGATAAAGGCCCAGTACGGAAATGATGCATGGGCGAATCGCCAAAGGGTGCGTTTCCAACTCAGTACGCTTGTGATGCCAGAACATACACATTTTTCTCAATGTGTTTCACAACGCAGGCGCGAACGCCCTCGCCAACCCGCTGGCGCCCTCCAGGTGTATCTCCGGTGCAGAGAAATCATTCTCCAAACAGCCGCATTCCCACCCCATCTGTCAGTTTCCGTGATGCGTCCCCGTCACGAAACTCGAAAACCTTGAAACGAGCGCGCTCCTCACCCAATCGCGGTTCGAAATCTCCTGTCAGGAGCCGGAGTGCATCGCCCGTGCGGGCAGACCAGCAGAGGTAGATTAGGGTGTGAGTGTAAACCTGGAACGGACATCGTGGTCGCTGATACTTTCGGTTTTTCGGGTCAAAAATAGCATTCCAACCGACTACACCGACGTTGCTGTCCCGTCGCTGGTTCCGGAAATCAGACGACTAACTGCGCCGTTCAATCCGGACGAGCACCCCCGCCGGAAGCGCTTTAGAACAGAGTTAGAGCGAGCGTACTTGAAGATTGCGTCTGAAAAACATTAGAGTAAAGGAAGATTTTTGTGGACCTGGCAGGCATGGAGCAAAGTCAATGTAAATTTAATCAACGAGAATTTCGGAAGCACTCAACTGAGCGATCATGGTAAAAACAAAGATTCTATTACACATTGTTCCCTTGGACCTTTTTCGCTATCTTATGAGCCGCCACCACCATCCTTCTTCCTCATACCCAACCAACTTGATCCCCCACCCTCGCTCCCGCTGACTCCACTCCCACTCGCCGGCCGCCCAGGTCCAGACGGTAAACTTCCACTCAAAGGTGATGACGGCAGCCGCGAGAGCGTGCTGCCCCGTTGCGGCGTTGACGGCGCCGTGCCGGAGCCAACGCTCCCTGACTTTTCCACTTCCCGCCGGTAGTGATCTAGACCGGCTAGCCATCGCGCCCGATCGTACAGGTCCGTGGCCATAAAGTACTACAATGTAGGCTAAGCGTCAGATTTATGGTTTTTGGGGCTATGATTATTCAAAAGACGGGACATTTTACCATTCGAGGCACAGATTTAAGTGCGAGCACTTCCTGGCATGTTGTATCGATCAATGCCTTGCAGGCTTTATGACATATCAGCTTGCACACTGCAATTTAACAAGATGTCGAGTAGCTTGTTAGCACCTGACGAAAGACTTGGATGTGCCCTGTCTCAGTGGTGACGACTTACCCCCACACTCCAGCCCCTGGTTTTTATTCCCCCATAAAGCCTCATGACATACTGCGCAGTCGGCTGGCTTGTAGTACTGTCGAGTCTTCATCACATGTCCATTCGTATCGCTGTCGCCCTCCCATTCTTCTTTTAACCGCCGCATCGCGCTCCCTATCTTCGATTTGTCTCCTGACTTCAGTATTGCCAAGTCCTCTGCAGAAAGAGGGTGCATCGAACGTTGATCAGCCCATCCAACGCCCTAATGTGGGGAAGACTAATCCAAACCCATACCACTAAGTTTCGCCACAGTCTTCTCGGCTAGCGCCAACTCGGAGTCTGCCATTAACGACATGGAGTCCCTTGATCGTCTCTTGATAAGATCACCCTTTTCGGGACTGCCCGACAGTTTGCTGACTGCTTGCTTCTTCCTCTGCTCCTCTTCGAGCAGCATCTCCACCTTTCGGATGTACAGGCTTACGTCTTCCTCTCCACCTTCCGCGCCAGCGTCGGACTGTAAGATGGATCCAATCACATGTCAGCCAAAGAGGGTGTTTGTAGGTTTTATGTTTCCCGCCAATGTTTTACCTGCACGGGAGGTGTCGCCTGCCCCTCCTCGGAAGCACCAACAGAAGCCAGCAACGATTTATGCCTCTCCAATTCAGCCTTCAACCCTTTTAGCCGCGCCTGCGACCCTTGAATCTGCGTGCTCACGGACGCCTTCTGCGCTTCGGTGGATAGGCTCCACATCCGTTCGGCAGCGTTCAACATCTTTTCTTCCAGCGCGACTTCGTTTTGGAGTTTGGCTATCTTGCGTTGTATTGCGGATTGGTCTTGGCCCAGCTGTGTCCGGCCCGTCAGCAGGTGAAAACAAAGAAGAAATAACTGTGGGAACGCACAGCTAACTCACCGCCAATATGCTGCTACTTGCGATGCTACCCGCGGTACTGCCGGCAATGCTGGCAGAGGATGCAACTCCGACGTTGGCAGCCTGGATCTTGAAGATAAAATCGATATCTTTGCCGGTTGCATGAATCAACTCGTTTTGAGCAACGATTTTCGCAATGAAGATGTCGCATCTGGGACCGCACACCATTTGGATAGTGTCAGATTGCAAGAGCATTTTTCCAGCACTGGTGCAATTCAATAAGAGAAAAATTACCTTATGTCAGCTACCATTTGTCCTTCCGTAGAATCAGCGTCTTTTTCGTGATTGTACATGTATAGTCTGTAGTCGCGAACAACGGCATATCTTTGCCTCCATCCCTTCTTGACTTTGCCGTCCTTGGGTACCTTGAGCCATCCCCTGAGACCTTCCAAGGGGTTGAACTCTACGACTGTTGAAGAGAAGCGCGGGAACATCATTTAGCATTCCCTTTCCGCTTACCACCCGAAGCAGTACGCCGTTTACTAACCAAGGAAATCGGCGATTCTGGCAGACCCCAAACTAGCATTCGAGGAAGCTGTGCTCATCCTCCGGTGCACCCCAGCCAGTTTCTTGCCTCCATCCTCTTCACCCTCCGTGATCAAATCCATGCTAGCCGTCTTCAAAGGCTGGCTCTTGAAGAACGCATTCTTAATCTTCATCGCCCGGCTGGTCTTCTCCGGAAGCGCGCCGTGCGTCCCACCACCACGGTTGTCGGGCTTCAAATTGTCCAAACTCTTGGCGCGGGATTTTTCCGCGTCTTTGCTCGCTGCCTCGACTTGTTCCCGCAGGGCAGCGGCTTGTGATTCCAAATCCACGATGCGGTCTTGGAGGGTGGCGATGGTTTGCTCGTTGCTGGACAAGGAGGATTCGACTTGGTCGTTGCGGGTGCAGACGGTGTCGTAGTCGAGTTGGAGGGCTTCAATGTCGGATCGGAGACGAGTGGTTTCGCCTTCGGCGATCTGCACGCGTGTTTCAAGGTCTTCCATTGCTTGCACGAGCTGCGCGTTTTCGGTTTCCAGTCGCACGCGCAGGGATTGCTCGGACGCATGTCGGGCTTCCAAATCGCTAAACTCGACTTTTTGGCGCTCGAGCGCGTGTTCAGAGTCCTCTTGGGTGGTCTTGTACTGTCGTTGGAGACGAACGTGGTCCAGATGTAAGACTTCGTAGGCGGATTGGGTGGAAAGGTACAGTTCTTCGAAGCTTTTCTTGTCGCGATGCGCGGATTCGAGCTGCCGCTGGGCACGGTCAACTTCCTCCCGCAGGGCGTCCAGTTGACGCTTGGTCGAGGTTCGCCCTTGCTCTTGGTCCTGCTTTAGGGCTTTGATCTCCGTTTCAAGCCTGTCTCGGTTGAGCTGCGCTTCGGTGAGACTTTCCTTGGTGCTGGCGTGGGATTGGAGCTCACTGTTCAGTGATGTCTTGATGTTACGGAGGTCAGTTTCCACTGCCAGTAGTTGTCCATCTAGACGCTTCTTTGTTTCCTCCAGCATGGTGATCTGCTGCAATTGCTCCCTTGCTTGATTTTCACTCGCCTCCAGCTTCGCTTTTGTCGCGCCGTGCCCTTCTACCTCGCCCTGCAGTTGCTTCTTGACGTCGCCAATCTCCACTTCCAATAACGCCTTGGCTTTGCTGACTTGTGAAAGCTCTTCCGATACTTTGTTACGCGCAGCTGCAACACCTTCAAGCTCCTTGCGCAAAGCATCAAGATGTTCTTGGGCGCCAAGGGCGCTCTCCTGCTGGGATCGCAAGTCACCGACCGTATTTTGAAGGCCGTCCTTCTGCGCAGTCAGTTCCGCAACCTTCTTTTGCGCAGAGTCGAGCTCCACGCTTGCGAGGGCTTTAGCTTTCTCCAACTGACTGTTCTCCTGCGCGAGACGTTCAGATTTCAACGATTCAGCCTTTAATGCGTCTTTTGCGGCTTGAACTTCAGCCTGCAACGATTCGATGCGCTGCGCCTGCTGGAGTTTTTCATTCTGAAGTTCTTCCCGCCCAGCTGAATCCTGCGCACTCTGCCGTCTAAGCTGCTCCATTTGAGCTGCCATGCCCTCCCTCTGCCTCTTCTCCTCCTCCAGCGCCCTCCCGAGCCGTCCAACCTCAGCCTCCGCAACTTCCCTGGCCCGTGTCAGTTGCGCCACTTCAACCTGTTGCGCGCTCGCCCCGTCATTGAACCGCTGCGTCTCAGCCCTTTGGGCCTCCAACTCCCGTTGAATCCTCTCCACCTCCTCCCTCGCCCGCGCCAACTCGGCGGTAGCCCTCTGCTCCTGATCCGCAGATTTCTTCAACTGCGCCAATTTGGTTTCCAACGCGTCGCGTTCCTGAGCGTCCGCGTCGCGCCGGGACCGCATCTGCTTCAAATCCGCCTCGAGCTTCCCCCGGTCACTTTCAAGGGACCCGATTTTCGCTTGCAATTCTGCCACGCGGGTGGACTCGGTAGCGAGAGAGGTTCGTAGCTTTTTGACCTCGTCTTGAGCGGCTTGCTTCTCGGCCGCTAGGTTTGCGGATTTGGCAGCTTCTTGCTGGAGTTGCGATCGAACGCTTGAGGAGTCGTCGCCGGCGAGTTGGGATAGAGAAGACATGGATGGGCCGCGTCTGGTCAATGATAGTCTTCCTCCTATTGGTGTGGATGCTGCGCCGGACGTCTGCCACGCTACGGATGCGCTGGCATTTTGGACGTAGGTGTACCCGATGAAGGGAAGGTTTTGACCGGCGAATTCTTTGGTTTTTGGGAGAGCCTTTTTGGTCATCTTTTTGCTTTCGTCTTCTTCGCCTTCAAAGTAGCGAGTGTCCTCGGGACCACTTAGTTGCGGAATAAATGGTGGTTTGCCTAAGCAATGCAATTTTGATGTTATTGGTTGCTTCCCCTGGGTATTTTGATTTCATGCCTTTTGTCTCACTTCTTCGTACACCCGCCCAATCGAAGCCTTCAAACCATTTGTGGTTTTTGATCTCGTTGATGTTATTACGGCCCAGCCTAACCTCCTTCTTGCAAATTAGGCTGTCGAAAATGATTGATTCGATGTTTTGCAAATCAGTACCCTGTGTCTTCCCGCAAACAACAAAAGACCGCTCACTATGATCTTGCCCCATCAAACTTACTTTCGCATCAAATCCAATGCCTCTTCCGACGCCTCAGAATCTTCAGGAAATGCAAAATGTTTCTAATCCATCCTTTCTCGGTAAGCACATAAGTTGTGTCCCCACAATCCAGGATAACACAACCCTGCCTAACCTCATGATCCATAATCTTCCCGTACGTCTCTGCGAGCGATTCAGAGTAGAATGGGACTTCGTCGTACAGTAGTTCGTACATGATGATACCCAATGACCACCTGGGAGGGATGGTGACCTTTCAGATTTGCATTTGCAGAAGGGAGAACATATGGATGGACATTACGCACCAGTCGCACTCAACGCCGTAGTTGACATTGCCTTCATGTGCTCGGAGAATTTCAGGGGAGATGTAGTCTGCATCCAAACCCGGTCAATAAGTCGAGGAAAGAAATCCAAGTGACTGGCGGGATGGGGAAACCTACCAGGAGTGCCGACCGTTTCATTGGAGGTCACCTGGGAGACAAGTACGTGAGAAAAAACCGGGTATAGGACACATTATTCAACGCGAAAAATGCCCACCTTCTGCGACTGCCCTATTCTAACGCAAGATCCAAAATCGGCTAGTTTGATGTGCCCCGACACGTCTATCAAGCAATTTTCCGGCTTGACATCCCTGATCAAAACCCACCCATTCAGCCACCGTCAACCCACCACAAAAACACTCAGCCACGATATCCCCTTCTCACCGATGAATAAACTCAAATCTGTGCAATTCCTCCAACGCCAACAAAATCTCGCCCACGTAAAACTTGGCCTCATCTTCATCCATGGGCTCTTCGCGGTTATCCATCAATGCGCGTAAACTGCCTCCCGAAGCGTACTCCATGACGAGGTAAAGGTTCTCCTCGTCTTGGAAGGCGGCGTAGAGCGTGGTGATCCAGTCGGAAGATTTGGCGAAAACGAGGGCATCGCGTTCTTCCATGAAGAATGCTGCCTGATTTTATTTGTTCGGGTTGGGCGCGGAAAGGAGTAATCAGTGGAGATGTTTTGTGGATTTTGAGTGCAATTGAGGTCAGAAAAATGTGGAAGAAACGGAAAAAGCGCAAAAATGCATGATGCTACCTCTCGCCTCGTTAAAAGATCCGTCTTCTTTAGAATTTTCATGGCGTACACCTTTTCATCCAGTTTATACCGCACCAAACACACCTAAATTGAAATGAAAACGACACGGAAAATGTAAGTAATCAACCAATTGCAAGAATCCGACAAATCACGGAAAACCAGGACGAGGAGATGTTCGACACACACGTACCCTCCCCACCGCTCCCGTCGCCAAAGTTTTCACAACTTCAAAATCATGTGTATTGATTCTTAGCCCCTGCAACCTCCCAAATATCTTATCATCTGGGTTGCATGGAAATCCAAATTGCAAAATTACGCGCCAAAACGAAGGTATCCAAACACAAGAAAGGGGCATGAAAAAGCAAACTCATCAGTCACAAATGAACTGCAAAAGGAAATAAGAATATCCACAGATACTCCCGCCGGTACGCGTTGCTCACATTTTTTTACAAAGGCCGACAACTGCTCCGTCTGGTTCGTCGCGGCCTTGCAATCCGTGTACAGTGCGAGAAAGGTATCCAGAAGCCCTTCGAGGGTGAGGGATGGGTAGGCGGTCTCGTTCGAGACATGGTTGGAGATTTGGTCTAGGCGATGGCGGAGTGGAGTTGTAAAGTCTGTTGCTGTCGCCATGGTTGAGGGGGGAAGTTATGTGGGTTGGGCAGGGTGTTTCTTGATATTGCGACAAGGGGGAGAGCGGGTGCGACGGCACAGGGTGTAGGGGTTTAGGTGGGTTGGAGCCTAATAGTTGGACTCCCAACCTTCTCTATTTAGTTGAATCCACCTTCGGCGTCTTCCTTGTGCATAAAGAGCAAAACTTGGTGTTTGCGCAGGTTTTGTCGCGAAGGTTATCGGAAACCGTAATTCTTGCTGACATCAGCCAAGGTGTTTGCTGACACGAGACACGCTCATTGCCTCATTGCTTCGAGCAGCTTCTGTTCCACTTTGTTTCCCCATCGCAATCTGCTCATTGCCACACCACAAAAAATAAAAAGAGCTTTGGGCGTATTCCTTCTGCGTATAGCTCAAATCCTTGGACTTCTTTGAAACAAGAAGGTACTCTTTCTGGTGCCATCTCGACAATTGCGGACTCCTAAAAACAGGGGATACCCAACTAACTTTGCGCTCTGTCAGCAGCAAGCAACCCGACAAAACCATCCAAAAACACCAGGAAAAGTCAAAGAAGAAGAACACAATCATGGCATCCGAAATGGCGAACGCTACCATGAAAAAAATGAAAATCCACAACCCACTGCCCGAGAAACTGGCGTCTGAGTTTGCTAAAGCCGCCGATATTCTGGAGCATTTTATTAAAGGAAATAATCAGATGGATGCTGCGTTGATTCCGGAAAAGATTATTGCAAAGGCTAAAGGGTGGGTGGATCCTTTTCCGTGGTCTTTCTGGAGTTGGGGCCGTGTGTCGCAAAACGCCGTCCAACCGACAACTTTTGCCTTGAAATAGAATCGCAGTCATAACAATCGTCAAAGCCGGTTTCGTCTGGTCCGGTCGCGCTGGGTCCGGTCTTGTCGTTGCTCGTCTCCCTGACGGTCGCTGGTCCGCGCCTTCGGCAATTGCAGCGGCGGGGGCTGGGTTTGGTGCCCAAGTGGGCGCCCAGATCACCGATTGCGTGTTTATCCTCAATAACGAGGCGGCGGTGAAAGCCTTCAGTCACGGGGGGAATTTGACGTTGGGGGGGAATATGAGCGTTGCGGCAGGACCAAAAGGAAGGAGCGCTGAGGCTGCGGGAGGTAACGTTGTCTTTGAAATTCAGTGAGCAGATTTTCTGGATACCCATCTGAACCATCCATCTTCCACCAGCGGTGGTAAACTTTGCTCCAATCTATTCCTACTCCAAATCCAAAGGCCTCTTCGCCGGTGTGTCACTGGAAGGCTCCCTGCTCATCACCCGCCACGACGCAAACAAGGAACTCTACGGCCGAAAGGTCAAACCGGCCGAACTTCTCGACGGTAGCGTCACCCCACCCGTTGAGGCGGAACCTTTGTACAGAGTGTTGAATTACAGGTTCTCGAATATGGGAACGGGTGTGGTCGTGCAAGTGCCCTTTCACAAGAGGAAGGCGGAGGAGGGGGGTGAAGGAGGAGGCATCAGGCCCGGGTCGTCCCCGACAGGCGGGAAATTGGGCAGGGTAGGAGTAGCCGGTGCAGGCGTCGGTGCGGGTGTGGTTGGGGGTGGGAGCGCGAGACCCATGTCGGCTGCTCCTGCTGCGGCTCCACCGCTCTATGACGCTGCTGGGTTGCAAGGGAAGGGAAGCATGACTAAACGTGGGCCTCCGCCTCCAGTGCCGCCGAAAGCTGGATTGGCTGCTTCGCCGGCGGTTGTGGGTCTGGCGACGGCGTTGTATGATTTCGCTGGGGATCGTGAGACGGACGTTTCGTTTAAAAAGGGGGATAAGATTCAGGTGACAAAGGCGGGAGGGCCGAGCGAATGGTGGAGAGGGATCGTGAATGGCAAGGAAGGAGACTTCCCAGGTGGGTGCTTCGTATGTCTTTATGTTTTATACATCAGATTGTCCCTTACGTCGATGCATTTGCAGGGAACTATGTCCAAATTTGAACAAAATCATGTCCTTGTTGTCATTACATTGCCGGACGTGAAATCATCACAAACGCACGCAACGGCGAACGGAAAGACGAAATGTATCCATACAAAAAGATATTCACTATTTACGTCTGTCATGTGATTGTTTTGCCCGAGAATTGAGTCTCATGTATTGGCCTCTACAAACAAAACAACGCTGAATGGGATGTTGGGCACAGGAATCCGGTTTTTCGTCCTCCCTTTTCTCCGGCGGCCGCCATTTCACAGGCTTGATACAGGCAAGCTGTCTTTCCCGATTTCATTCGGGTGCATTTTACAACCACAGGGTATAAATGGGAAATGCGACGGTTCAAGAACATATCAGTATCCTAGTTACTCTAGTTGGAGGATGTGTTAGTTGTGTTCCCCCACTGCCAAGTTCGAGAAGTTCGGGCAGATACCGTGAAGCTTGCGCCACACCTATTGCCAGCCACACCAATTGCTTGCTTCGCTGCTTTCCCACAGTGATCTCATCTGGTTTTACGACACCAGCAGACAGCTACTGTACCTATGGCTTCTCCCGAGGCTGGCATGCAAGAGCCGGTGGTCTTTCTGTGGTCTGTTACCAGACGGGACATTACCCATTTTCAGACAGAGAGTCTGCACCTTTCGGCGCCTTCGGCGAATTTTGGGTGTTGGACTTGGAGGAGTACGAGCAGGACGAGGCGGGAGTCAACAATGCCATTGATATAACGCTTCGGCAAATATCTGGAACTTGTGTTGAGGCAGAACCGCGACCCAGCATCTTCATCCGCAAAGAACTGTCGGGTCCGGACTTGTATCGTCGCCGGGGCGGCTGGGGATTCCAATATTGTGATGCAGGGCCCCGGAGAACCTGGGGAATCGGGATTTCTCATGCAGAGGCACAGCAGCTTGGCATCGACGATTCCATGATTGTTGGGGTCGCCATTTATCCTCCTGCAACTCCAAAGTCCAGCAAGCTAGTTGTACCCCCCCCCCCAACCGCTACATCAATCTCCTTCCATCAAGCGGAGGGCAGTGAGGGCGTGGAAAACCTCAAGATACCCATTCTGCAAAAAGGCCACCTTACGCACCTCTTTGGCAGTTCCAAATGCTCAGACATTACGTTCATTGTTGAAGAAAACAAAATTCCCGCTCATGCGAACATGTTGCTGACCGAGCGAGCTGGGCCATACTTTGCCGGACTTTTCGAACATGATTTCAAAGAAAAGAAGGGAAAGGTTCACATCGATGGAGTGGCCCACAAGATATTCAAAGCTATCCTGGAGTACGTTTACACTGGACGGACGACTGTAGACGGTGTGGTGGAACTTTTCGAACTCTACAGGTAAGCTTTTGACGAATGACGGCCAACAATGTGATCCTATTCTGAATCCCGTTTCTCCGTATTTGGTACAGCGCGGCAGACAGGTTTCAAGTAACCACCTTACTGCCGTACATCAAACACGAGCTCATCTTATCCGTCGGGAAATACGCTCTCACTCCAGAACTTCTTTTCATGCTCATCCAGCAAATGAAACTGTACACCGACCTCTCCGACGTCTTCCAAATCTGCGTCAACCGTGTCCTGGAAAATTGGTCCGCAGCCAAAACTTCCGAAGCTTGGCGTGAGCTTATTAGCGGACCGGAAAGTTCCGATTGGGTCGAGATGTTTATGGATAGGGCGTTGGAGCTTCGCAGGTAGTCGACGGAAGAAGAAAAAGGGAGGAGACTGTACTTGCGAAATTTGGTTTATGGCAAAAGTGCGTTGGTTACGGGACCGGAAAGTTTGGATTCAATCGAGTTATTTGTGGATGTGGATGTTGGAGCTTCGCAAGTTGTCGACCGCATGAAATATTGTTGTGGCAGGGGAAAAGGGACTGTACGTACGTTGCGAATGTCAGGTGGATGCGACGGCATGAAATATTGTTGTGGCGGGGGAAAAGGGATGTACGTGAATTGCGTCGCGTCATGAATCTCCTTTTATGTACTGTAAAATAAAACTGGCCCTGTCCAGACAATGCGGGAAAGAGAAGTCTCAGGCGAGTTCTTATTGCACACCAATTCCACCAAACAAAAGTGTCTTCACCCCTGTGAAAGGAAGCGAAAGGCTGACCAAGTTCCACCAGTGATTGCGCACGGCAGTGCTATAAATCAACTACTTTGATAGGATGGAGTGGCCGGATAACCTTCACATTATATTTTTGAGCATCCAGTAAAATTCACAGTTTAATGATAACAGGTAAAGCGAAATATTTCATGTCCCATTTTATTGTGATATATTCTGGTTGTTCCATCATTTTCGAGTGCGAAAGAAAAGACGTGGATACCTTGGATACCCACCAAGGCCACCAAATCCAAATCCGTCCACACGCGCGCGTTCGCGTTCCCTTCTCTCCCTTTTTCACCACGACCTCATTTTACACCCTAATTACCTGCAATGACTGCACAATTGCAGCAAATGTACTTCCGTGCGTACACTCCGGCGGGTGGTTCCACACCAAAATTGAGGTGAAGAATTCAGAGTTTGAGACGTGGATACCTTGGATACCTACTAGTGGCACCGGATCCAGCAGAAGTGGTAAGGAAGCATTCTGGATTACCTTGCGGTAGGTCGCACGCCTGTAGTAAATAATGACGGCAAAGTAAAAATTCATTTTCCGTCGCACGTAGACAGTAAAGCATCGCCGGTAATGGCTCATCCAACGGAGCCTGTTATCGTCAACCCAGTCCTGACGGAAGATGACTTCGCTGATGATTGCCTGGAACTCGTACCACCCGCATACGCAGATTATTTTCGCGTACCGTCCACCTTTCTCATTCCGCTCATCAGAAGGCAGAACGGCACAGTTCGACCAGACACTGTTTCTGCTGACACAAAAAGTGGCCGGATGTGGTTCAAACACCAGTGTCCAGCTGGTCTGTGTCTACTCCAGCCCCTAGTTTTCGTCAAATACTATGAACCCACTCAGAAAAGCCTCCGTTTCATGGGTTCCGTACACTTAGACCCGGACGCGCCTCTGCACCAACTTTTCCCAGAGCTTCGCAAGAGAGCAAACCTGCCTGAATCTTGTCAGTTACGGCTCTGGGAGGTCGTCAAGCCCACGATGATAGACGAACTGGACATAGACCGCACCCCTAGCTGGTCTGAAATCAAAACGGGCGACATTATTATTTTTCATAAAGCATCCGACACTGTCGGACCTTTTGAAGCGTTTCCAGTGTACGCACCTCCGGTTCCCCTTGCGCCGACAAAGGATGAAGAGTATAATCGCAGGCAGCACTGCAATACCTTTACGAAGGCGACAAATCCCTCCTGTCCAAACCTATTGACCTACTAGTGGATACCCTTCCTTTGGCCGACTTCCTCAATCACGATCCGCTCCTGCAGTCCTGCAAAAGTCTTGTCAACTTTGACTCTCAGAGCCAAGTCCCGACGGCCCTTCGTGCTTTGAAAATCAGTCACGAAATTGCAGGGTGCGCTGATTTGAAGGGGAGGGTTTTGGCGCATCTGGTAAAAAATTATCGGACGGTGGCGAACCCCAACAGGACAAGTTGTGCGCCGGCCAAACGACCATCATATTACGGCAGGGAATGGATACCCGAACCATGCGCGCGACGAACCACGCGTACGCGTACTGGGGAGCGTGGTTCATTCTCCGCACCTACCCCACGCAACTTGAACGCAGGCGTTTGGAAACACAGGAGTTGATGCTGATAATATTGTTGTACCATGGATGAAAACAGATGGACTGCTTCCAGGCGAACAGGAAAAGCCAGCATTCCAAAAACCGAACCCAGATGGGAGTGAACGCCCGACAAATTTACCACATCCAATATCTCAACTTTCAACTCGAAAATGAATGAACAGATAATGCGACCGCGAAGTGGACACGCATCCGCGGCACTTTCATCAGTTGCAATCCCGTCTTTAGCATTCAGTTACGGCCACACACACCAGAATACACCGGATCCCGTCCGATCTCGGAAGTTAAGCTGGTGATGGCGCAGTCAGTACTGTGGTGGGGGACCACACGGGAATACTGCGTGCTGTAACTTTTTGCAAAGTTCGCCCTTGCGGGTGGGCGGTCTACCTCTCCAGGTACATATTTCGCGATGGACTTGGGCAAATCGTTCCTGGCAGGCCGACGCGAGATGCGCGTTTACTGACACGCGATCCGAGGTTGAAGTAAGTTACTGCGCAGCATATCTGAGCCACAAATCTAAGCCCCCCTCAGAAGCCTATTCTGAAACCGCAGCCACCCCCTCGATTCCTGCCCCGCGGATCCTTCGCGTCTCCGGTCTCAGCCGGTCTCCCGCGGGGAACGCATCCATCACTGCCTTCTATTCAATTCATTCATTCATTCGCTGGGTCCTGCGGTCCTCCTGCCTCCTTTGCATTTCCCCAGCCAACAAAATCTGGTTGTCAGTAACTGTGGAAGAGTGACTGCACCTGCACACTCAACTGTGCAGAAAACACACACAGACCCATCTTGCACCCTCCTTTAAAAGGAGTTCAGCGCGTTTGTATGGGAAACGTCCTTTCACTGCCTTTCTCTCCCACCAAACGTCGTCCAGAGTTCCCGCCTCGCTCCTCCTCCTTGCCGCCTGATCCAACCCACCAGCCTTACTTTATCATGTTGCAAAGCACCCCTGACCCGCTTCCAGCTGCTCCTACTGTCCCTGTAAAAGAACCTCAACCTGTAGCAACTGCGCAGCCAACCGCACCCGTCCAAATGACCACTACAACCGAATACGATGTGGACATTCATTTGACAAAAAAAACATCTCACCCCATCGACCCCAAAAGGAACGAGGGTGCTGCGACAATGGCTCGAAAGGCAAACGCTCACGCTCACGCTCATTCAACAATCAAGCGAAACCCTATCACTCTGGTCGCGACCGCAGGTCTTGAAGCGGCTATTGAGCGGTGCAAGAGCAAAGTTGCAAAGATTTCCGCTGAATGTATGTAAACTCCGAGTCCCTGCGCGGAAGCCGAATGGTTTGCGAAGCAAACGCGGTTATGATTTGCGAAGCAAATCGGACCTTGTTTACACACTTTCCACACATACGAAGCATACCGCTTCTGCTTCAGCAAAAACCATTCATCTCGCTTCCAACCACACATCCGAACGATGAGTACTAACAAACCCAAATCCTTCTTTGGTTCCAGGTCGCGCTCGTAACTTGCGTTTCCGCGACAACCACTTTGACCTCGACGACAACAACTGTCTTTACTCTCTCAACACCGCCGATGATTGTCTCTACACTCCCGCCGGCAACAAGCGTCTTTGGGAAATCTTTGACAAACCAAAGTTCTTTGAAGATGATTGCACCGCTGGTGATATTCGTCAGGGAAATGGTAGGAAAGTCTGGACTTTTGACGTCGTCACAATCGTGCTTGATATGTACCCACTCGCATCTTCTCACCAATAACTAGCTGGAGACTGCTGGTTCCTTGCGGCTCTCACAACCATCACAAACATCCCCGGTCTTATCGAAAAGCTCTGCGTAGCGCGTGACGAACAAGTCGGCGTGTACGGCTTCATTTTCTTCCGCGACGGCGATTGGGTGTCCACCATCGTGGACGACATCTTGTAAGTTTCTTCCCCGTTCGTTAAAAGGTCAACCACCGCCACGTCTTTCTTTTTAACTTCAAACATGCACGTAAAACCAGGTACGTGCGCGCAAAGGACTACGACCAAGCGGACCCTGACGTTCGACAGCTCCTCAAGGATGACGAGGATCTGTACAGACGCGTGTTCCAGACCGGATCAGATGCATTGTACTTTTCCTGCTGCAAGGACAACAACGAAACGTGGTTGCCGTTGCTTGAAAAGGCGTTTGCAAAGGTTCACGGGGACTACGAGGCCATAGATGGAGGGTTGACTGGGTACGTCTTGGCCGCACACACACTCCTTCCGCACGGTCATGTATCAGTTTTCTCACACATCTCCCCTTCCAGCGAAGCAGTCGAAGACCTAACCGGCGGCGTCACAACCACAATGTACTGCAAAGACATTCTCGACCTCGAACGTTTCTGGACCGAAGAATTGATGCAAGTCAACCGGCAATACCTCTTTGGGGTCTCCATCTCCAAATCGGGCGGCCAGGCTCCCAACGGGTTGATTCCCGGCCACGCGTACAGTATTTTGCGGACTGTGGAGGCGAAGGGGAAGAGGTTTTTGTTGATTAGGAATCCGTGGGGGAAGACGGAGTGGAATGGAAAGTGGAGTGATGGGAGTGCTGAGTGGTGCGTGCCGCTTTTTGGTTTTGTGTGGGTTCTTGGCGGTGAGGATGCAACGTGGACTGAACCATCCCTGTTTTGGCTGAATGTAGGACTGCGGAGTGGATGAGTGCTCTTGACCACCGGTTTGGAGACGACGGTGTCTTTTGGATGGAATGTGAGTACACGCCATATTATATGCGATTCCATGCTCAAATTGTGCCTGCGACTGAACTCTCTCTCTAGACCCCGACTTCCTCCGCCAATGGACCCTCATCGACCGCACCCGCCTCTTCGACTCCTCCTGGACCGTCGCCTCCCAATGGGTCGAATTCGCCACCACCTGGCCAGCAACTTGGTCCGACACCACCTTCCAACTCACCGTCACACAACGCACACCCGCCGTCATCGTCCTCTCCCAACTCGACACGCGGTATTACAGAGGATTCGAAGGGCCGTACGACTTTTTCATGGAACTCCGCGTGCATGCTGAAGGGTGCGAGGATTATATTGCGAGGTCGAGAGGGTTGGGGCATATGATGCGCAGCGCGAATGTGGAGGTGAATTTGGAGCCTGGGACGTATACTGTTTATGTGAAGGTGACGAGGACAAAGAATGGGAAGAAGTCGGTTGAGGAGATGGTGGTGGAGAGTGTTAGGAATCGGCCTAATAAGTTTTTGGCGACTGGGTATGTTGTTTGTGGACTTTGGTTGTGCAAGGCGGCGGCGCTGACGTTCTCATTTGGTTTTTTCACAGGGAGAACTACATGCTGGCTAAAGCCAAGGGAGGAAACTCGGAGAATCCATTGTTTGAGAAGCTCGGGTTGTTGGCAAAGAAAACGTATGCTCAGTCTGGACCCCCCGTGGCTCCAGCCAACGCCAACGCCGAGGACGACGAAGCCGAAGCTAACGACGGCGACGATGACGAACAATGGGAGGACGCCGACGACGCCGACGACGCCGACGAAGCACCGCAACAACAAGACGAAGAAGAGGGAGACGAAACCGACGGCACGGACCTCACCCTCCTCTCCCAAATGCTCGCCCTCCAACAAGCCCAAGCCGCCGCAGCAGCACAACAAACCGACGACACAGACGACTCACCCACCGTCGTCGCAGGACTCCGCGTCTACGCCCTCGACGCCCACCTCACCATCAACGCCCGTATCGGCGGGCAACACGTCCTCCCCGACCCCGAGGACGCGCAGGGGGATAGCAAAACCGATGGGGATAACCCGCTGGCGCATGAGGGGATGCCGGGGATTGGGGTCTTGAGGGGTATGGGGACCAAACCGTGGGTGAAGGGTGGGGTGAAGAGTGTGA
>JADGKA010000140.1:0-35310 GCA_027604605.1 Borealophlyctis nickersoniae | reverse complement strand
GTCCGCTGGGTCCCGGGATGGTCGTATCCGAGTCGTGTCCCGAATCGTTCTGGTCTGTGTGCGCGTGTTGAAGATGATACTTGAGCCCGTTCGGGTTCTTGTACATTTTAGAGCAACCAGGATGGGTGCATTTATAGGGTTTTCCAGCAGGGGATGTTGAGCTTTTGTTTTTTGACGATGATGACACTGGGCCGGATGCGGTTGAGAGAGTAGGGGATGGTGGAGCGTTCAAGTCTGCCGAGGCGGGTGGAGATGTTGGCGCTGGCCCCGCGAGGGAAAATCCGCTGGGAAGAGTTACAGCGGAGGCAGGAACAACGGGTGGGGTAGCGAGATGGGATGTTCGGAAGTTATTGATGATATAGTCGAGCTGTGCCTGTATATCCTCTGTAGGACGCGGAGGAGGGGTTACAGCAGGGGATGCTCCCGCTTGCGGGGCTGCGACGGGCTGGGATTGGGGAAAGTTTTCGGCCGGTCGAGTGGGAGGTGGTAATGAATCTAACGGATGGCGCATCGTGGCCTGCTGCTGCTGTTGCTGCTGTTGCTGTTCCTGTTGAGCTCGCATGATTTGCTCATACAGTTGTCGCTGTTGCTGATGATGAAGCAGCATCTGATAGTGCTGTGCAGCTTGGTGGTGTTGTAGTAGTTGCTGCTGCCGTAGCTGATATTGCTGTTGCTGTTGAGGTGTAACGAAATGGGCAGAGGGTCCGTATCCCTGATGATCCAAAGGCTGCATGACGAACTGTGGTGAGCGCGGGATCACCATTGCATCAGGCATTTGCATCCTTTGCTGGACGATCATCGCTGGATCCGAGGGGGCACCTCGAATTTGATTTGACGCATCAGCAGCTTGATTCAAGTCCACCCCAGACATCTTGA
The DNA here is from genome assembly GCA_027604605.1 of Borealophlyctis nickersoniae. NCBI lineage: Eukaryota > Fungi > Chytridiomycota > Chytridiomycetes > Rhizophlyctidales > Borealophlyctidaceae > Borealophlyctis > Borealophlyctis nickersoniae. The sequence continues at coordinate 34,434 of JADGKA010000140.1, read as the reverse complement.
AATCATCCCTAAACCTCTTGAGTTCTGCACCAGTGTACGATCCCATGGAAAACGCAGCCGCCGAATATCTGCGTTTCGCGCCCCCGTCGCCTAGACCCTCCGGCTCTCGCGCCAAGAAAGCGCTCAAGTCCGCTTCCAGGTCCGCCACCGCCCCAGGAAATAACCCTCCCGCAACCGCGGGTCGCGAAATATTAATAGGTTTCGACGTCTGTATCCCGATAGGACCCTGCGTCGCCGGAACCTCCATGGCAGCGGATGTAGCCATTCCCTCCTGTTGCTCCACAGTTTCAGACGAGGAATCTCCGGATCCCTTCCCACCCCCCACAGGTCCGTTTCCATCATTATCCTCCTCTGTAGCCGAAAATAAACCCAGCGAAGAATGAACCTCCTCATAGTGCCGCAGCAAATCTGCATACGTTGGATGTATGATTCCGCAGCACGGAAGATTCCGCGGAACGTCCCCGCCGTCAGCCTGTTGACTCGCTAAAACCGGTGTGGATGGTCTTCGGTACAAGAAGTTTGATTGCCGTAACGATCGAGGCGAAGAAGAAAACGGAAATCGTGCAGGGGAGGAGGACAGCATCATGGGAGAGCCCGCCAAAGAGCCCGGAAACAGCATTCCCGGGGACCCCGCAAAACCGCCCATGCCTCCAAAACTTCCCAAAACCACCCCTCCAGCGCCGTAACTTCCCCACTTTGGTGAACCGTTTCCCAACGAGGTCCCCAAGGGTGACGTAGCTAGATGGAAGTTGTACAAGTCCAAGAGTGTAGGGTTGGTGGGGAGTTCGCGGCCTCCGTGCCCTTGGTGCGCAGCTGCGGAGGCCTGGTGGTTCTTTATCGCCACCGGTTGGGCGTGAGAGGGAGCAGCAGCTGTTTCGACTGCCTGAACCATTGTTGAATGTGAACGGGGCACGTCCTTCAAGCGATTTTCCTAGTTAGTGATCGTCGTCAATTCAGAGTGGCCAGCCTGTATAAAAGGTGGGAGCAAAAGTAAGTCAAGACGGTCAGAGACAGAACGTTTTAACAACGTGGGGGTGGGAGGAGCACTGCTACCACCAAACCCGTCTGCCACAGCATGAACACAGCCCACACCATGCACCACATGTGCAGGTCTGTAACCGAAATTGCGTCCTGCGGTGTAGGGCGCGGCGTGGTCTTGCTTGCCCACGCACGGGACATCCCTTCCCTTCTTTTGCCTACTTTGTGCGCTACTCACCCATTCAGCGGGCAGCAAAGGCTCTCTGGTCTATTCGCCTTGCGACGCAGCGTCCGGAATAGAGATTCCTTTACTTTAATGTGCTTCAGTTTTGAATGGTGTTTTGGCTTGTCGACAGTTTTTTGACGTTCGAACTTTCTTTCCCAGGCCACGCCACCGCCCACACCGCACATTTCTGCATTTTGCTTTGCTCATCGATCGATTCGCATTGGTCCGACGACTGCTTGCATACCACCCAAGCCACCCTTTGTCCGAACTTGGAACTACACGCTGATTGGTCAATCCAACCATCCAGTCACTTCGCCACATGTTTTCATGCTCCCGACGCGTTTGAAGAGCGTTCGCCCAACTGAGAGATTCGCGGTTCAATACCAAAGTTCTATTTTAACAAAAAAAATCACATTCGTCCACTAATGGTGGAACAACCGCCACTCGGTAAAGACATACACCAAATCCCTCTCGTCCGCCGCCTGAATGCACACTTGATCCATCACACTTCCGCTGGGTGCAGCAATGAACTTCACTCCGCTTTGCGCTACTCTCTGCACATTGTCAGAGAAGGGGAAGAACGCATCCGACGACACAACCAAGTCCTTCATTTGCGCTTTCCACGCAGCCTTCTCTTCCGCACTGAACGGTGCGGGAACAACCTCAAACAACGACTCCCACTGTGCGCGGTCATCAATTTGGTCCGTGACGTAAAGGTCAATAGCGTTGGCACGGTCCGGCCGCTTCGTCTCCTTTTTGAAGCGGAATCCAAGGACCTTCTCATGGTGACGGTACCACCAGTTGTCGGCCTTTTCACCCGCAAGACGCGTGCTGAACATTCAACATGAGGGCCAATTCAATAAATCACACAAATACGCCTCATGACTTCTTGAAAACTAAAATGAAAACTCACCAGTGAATGCGAGATTGCTGTCCAGCACCCAACCCGACCACCTGTCCGTTCTTGGCGTAGCACACAGAGTTTGACTGCGTGTACTTCAGGGCGATCGTCGCAACAATAAGATCCCGGACTGCGTCCTCAGACAACGATTTGTTCTTTGTCACAACATTCTTGAAGATATCCTTTGTGATCTTCAAGTTGTTGCGCTTCTGTTGCAGGTGCAGGCCGTAAACCTGCCGGGTCTCTGACTCACCCGGTTCGTATGACGCATCCATCTGCAGCACCGTGTATTTCCCACCCTTCTTTTTCTTCAAAATCTCCAAAGCCTTCGCACTGTATCCCGGGGCAATGATACCGTCGGACACTTCACGCGAAATCAGCTTTGCAGTGACTTCATCGCACTCGTCCGAGAGAGCGATCCAGTCCCCAAAGGACGACATGCGGTCGGCACCACGCGCGCGTGCGTAGGCAGCCGCAAGCGGGGTAAGCTCAAGGTCTTCAACACCGTACACTTTTTTCTCCGTGTCGGACAAAGCAAGACCAACGGCGGCACCGGCGGGAGACACGTGTTTGAAAGAAGCGGCGGCTGGGAGACCGAGCGCCTCCTTGAGCTCCTTGACCAGCGGCCATGCGTTGAGCGCGTCAAGCAAGTTAATGTACCCAGGAGATCCAGCAAGAACTGAAACCCAAATGTGGTAAATGGGTGATCATGGGCGCGTTCCGACCTTCAAGTCTTCCACCTACCTTTGAATGGCAAGTCACCGTGCTTCACGTAAACCTGAGCGGGCTTTTGGTGGGGGTTGGCGCCATAGCGGAGGGTCAACTGTTGACTCCCGTTTCCTGCATATTGCTGCCTGAAATAACCAGAAATTGCATCGTCGTAACCAGCCGTTTGGGTGAAGGCTTTAAGGGCGTATGTTTTGCGCTTCTCCTCGGAAATGGATGCCACGCCGTTTTGGGCGTGAGACTTTTTCAACTCGTCGATGAAGGCAGGGTAATCAGATGGGTCGGAGATGATGGTGACACGGGCGTGGTTTTTGGCAGCAGCACGGAGCAAGGTCACACCGCCTGCATCGGGGTCAATGAGCATAGCTCCCAAGTCACGCGTAAGTACGCCCTCATATCTTTACCAATGTCCACTTCCTCGACGGCTTCCGCAATCGTCACGCCGTCCTTTGCAACGGTCTTCTCGAACGGGTACAAGTTGCAAACAACGAAATCGATTTTGTCGTAACCGCGCGCGGCCATGTCGGCGTTGTCTCGCTCAGTGTCCTGAGCAAGAATACCTAAATATTTCGTTCAATTTAGGTCTAATTGTACAATCTCAAAACGCAGGTATCGTCGTACCTCCGTGAACGGCCGGGTGGAGGGTCTTTACGCGGCCACCGAGCATTTCAGGGGCCTTGGTGATATCGGCGACATCACTGTTATCCGGACAATGAGCCTCGCGAAGCGACTTAAACGTAACTTCAACCCCAGCTCTACCTCACAGGCAACCCGGCGTCACGAATAGCCTTCGCCGTTCCACCAGATGCCACAAGGCTCACATCGGCAGCGGCAAAGGCCCGGGCGAGATCCAAGAGACCAGTCTTGTCGGAGACAGAAAGGAGGGCTAAAAGACCGTTCAAAGAGTTAAGTTTGTACGTGTTTGGACAAGCAAGATGTTAGAATGTGTGCAAGTACCGACCGATCTTCTTGGTCATTTTTGTTGTTCAAGCGTGTCGACCAACGGAGACAACCAACATTTTGTTGGGACGTGCCTGTGGCTTGACACGAAAGCCAATCAATCTGCGCGGCGCAGGAAGAAGCTGTGGGTACCCAGGATGGAGATCTTCACTATTGAATAGTGTCCAAAAGGACAATAAGAAGTATGATCTGGACCGTAGTGTGCGTGAACAATATCTGTATATTTCAATGGCTGCTGACAAGCGTTGATGAGCCTGACGGTTCTGATGCCCCGGCGCGGACTATTTCTGAGGCACTGTCCGCTTTCTGACTATGGGAATACGTAAACAAGTCATGGGATAAAAAGCTGTTTTCATGAAAAATTTCTGATCGGCGCTTGGAAAGCACGTCGAAAACTGCGCAGCCGCGCATTCGAACGTAAAGGCCGCGGAATGGTGGCCACAGCTTTCATGAACCCTAAAAATTGAAATTACCTACACATGCTTTGGGCAGTCGCCTTGAGCTGGATTTCCAAGACGTCGGTGAAACTGGCACCCGGGCAAAGGTGTAGAAACGGCCTGTACTGTCCAAAGTGAGCTATGATACCGCCCATCCAAGCTTTTCAAATCGCGCAGCAAAAAACCCATAGTACAACTCTCATGCCACTTCGGCCATAGCAGCCAGGCATGAGGGCAGGTTGAGGGTTGCCATCCTCGGGATTGTAATTCCAACCACTCATGATAGAACATTTCCATTCAGGTCCGAACATATCCGATGATAGCCCAAATCGACGCCCCCCAACTGTTTAAAGTAAATGTTCCGATGCACTAGGAAGTAGGCGCACGAGAAAAAGGAGATACATGTAACTCAAGTCGCGAACGAGACATATTTCTAAGTGGGGGTAGCGGATTCGGCGCGCAGTCCTGGATACCCCACGTGATCGTCAACAAGCCTCCAACAAGCGACCAAGCCCACCCAGGAATCAGTGCAGGGCTGCTTCTGGCATCGTCGTTGCACGCACTGCAAATTCCATTGCCTGACGACGTCTCAAGTTCAACTGGACTTTGGAAAGAAAGAAAGCAATGGCAGGGAATTACGAAGCCATCTTGGACGTGGACGACCCGGTAGGTTTCTCGCGTTCGGAGCTGAAAACTTCCCATTCGTGGCGTTGGCGCTCGCTCACGCTCCACTCGCCCCAAGATTGACACGCCCGAGGCTCAGCTGGAGTTTCAAAGTAAATTATCTGTGTCTGTGAGCGATATGTTGTGTAGAGACAATGGTTGACATCGTGGTCGTCTAGACTTTGTCCTTTCAACCGCGGAACAAAACCTTGTGTCTGGAAAAGTGTCCACACCTCGTGCAGCACCGCCTCCAACCTCGGGAACTGGTATGGGACTGTGGTCTCTCTTACTTGAATTTCGGATTGTGGTAACGGGTGTAATAATTACGTTTATTGCTAGACTACGGATTTGCTCCACCACAACCGCGTGCTCCCCAGGTCACAGGGGGATTTTGGACCATTGAATTCTATGCTCAGTACTTTGACGTGGACTCGACCGAAGTATGTTATGGCGGCATGGGGGTGTTAGTTGTTTCCTTGAGTAGACGCGTCTAAGAACTTGCTTCTGCTGTTAACAGGTGGGTCAACGAATGTTAGCCAGCATATTTCCAAAACAAAACTTCCTGCAAGTAATTGGGGAGAAGCCAGACCTTTACGGTAAGGCTCTGTCGAGTGGTGGAGATTCTGCTTTCTGTGGCTAAAGGTCTCGACACCCAACGATTAGGCCCTTTCTGGATATCAACAAGTGTCATTTTTGCGCTTTTCGTGACATCAACCGTGGCGGGCTCCATGGCTGCCTGGCTGAACGACCAAAAGGGTTATACATGGAAATTGGATGGGTTGTCCACAGCTGTCGCCGCTATATATATTTATGCGACGGCGTTGCCGGCACTTGTGTGGGGTATTGGTCGCTATTTCTCCGTTCCCATGAACCTGTTGCAGATTGTGGATGTGTTTGGTTATGGGTTGACGATCTGGATCCCTGTTTCCGTAAGTCTTCGTTTCTGTGCCCATCTTAACTTTTTCCGCGGCTTACTTATTTGTGTGTCCGAGTAGCTTCTTTGCATTATTCCTCTGGATTTGATGCGATGGGTGCTGGTTCTTATAGCTTTTGTCGTCTCAGGTAATTGTGCTTCGAAATGGGGCAAATTTGGTTTGGCGTCAGTGCTCAATTTAACTGTCTCCATTGGCCATTGCAGTTCTGTTTCAAACAAGGACTATCCAGCCCCTCATTTCGCAATCGCCGGATAAGCGTGCGCTGACGCTGGTGTATGGGCTGATGGTTGGGAGCGCAGCAGGTCTTGCGCTCTTGTTTAAATTCAACTTCTTCCGCTTTGTATTTGATACCACCCCATCAACGTGACGGACAAAAGTCAATTTAAATTCTCGTACTTAACCCTTGCGCACAATTGGATGAAACGTTTGGGTTGTTCCATCGGGCTGCTTGTGAAGCTCCACGCGTCCGAACACGCTTTTACTGACAGTTACGGCAATACACACCAGAATATACCAGTCAGTACCTGCTGTGGCCGCGCACAGGGCCCAGCGGCCCAGTGGCCCTTCGGCCCTTCTCCCTTGATTAATTTCAGGGATTACGCGTAAATTAAATTTCCGTATCGACTCCAGCCTAGGCGCAGACGGACGGACGGACGCGTCCCCACCATCTTAACTATCTTAACCTGTTTAATACCACTACAATTAATCATTGGGAAAGAAAACGACGGTACGCTCCATGGGTTTCGTTCGTCCCAGTGACGACGTCGGCTCTGCGAAATTGTGACGGTCCCGAGAGCAGCGAAAACGTTCAAACGCTATCGAATCCACGTTGGAGGTTTCCTCGCACTCTGATTGATATAAATATCAAAGATAATATCCGTAGCTTTTGTGGGACGTACGGATGCAACTTGAAAAATGCGATGCAGTAATATGAATATGCAAAGGTTCCAATGGATAGAGGAAACCGTACGTCCAGGAAAGAGCGGATCCGATGTTGGATATCCGAACTCGAGCTGCGCTTTTCCTGATGAGAATGAACGGCCGACGCGGAAAACATGCGAACAGCCCGTATCCCTTGCTGGCTTGTGGTAGCTGCGCGTTTTCTTGAACGAAACCTAACGCGCAAAACGTATCGCACGCATGCTTTGACCCCACGTACTTTACGCAAAAGTATCGTGCGTCCACAAAATCCCGCCCGGCTCTCCTGTCTGATTGCAATTAAATTAAAACAATGAACCGATTATATTAAAGAAATGAATAATAGTGAAATGTGAATAGGTTTCGTTGTATGTACTCCTCACAAATTGGAGGAATCATATTCTGGCGTTTCCAGCTTCCTCCCATTGTGCACATCGATCACCTCCGGTATGTGCAGGCCTTCCAACGGCGGTGGGCCTCCAGCGGTAGCAGCCTTCCCACCACCGGTAGCAGCCTTCCCACCACCCAAATACCGCGCATTTCGTTTCCTCACAAACATGATCCCACCAACCACCGCAACAATGAGAACAACGCCGGCAGCGACGCCGCCCGCGATGGCACCTATGTTTACACCGCCTTCAGGTCCCCCCTTGCTGATTCCCTCGCCATTGGGGTTACTGGCTGAGAGACCCTTGAACCACGGGTCATTCAAAAGATCGTTGGAGCTGACCCACGCTCCCGTCTCTGTGTTGAAAAAATAGAGCCGTGTATCGTTGCCGCCGCCACCAATGATCAGGTACTTTCCGAGGGTGGTCAGGCGGGTGAGGTAGCGGGGACTCGGAATGTTGCCGAGGGGGGTACCTTGTGGGGAGAGGAGGCGCCAGGTCCAGTTGGGGGGTGTGAGGACCCACAGGTCGTTGCGGTCAGTTCCGTCAAATCCGCCAAAACTGTAGAAGGAGCCGTTGAGGCTGGTGTAGCCTGTGCCGGTACGGGCTGAAGGAGTGGGCGGACTGGATGTGGAGTTTTTAGGTGTGATGTCGGTCCAGGTGTTGCTTTGAGTGTCGTAGATATGGACGTTCCTCACAAAATTTGTATCGGCGGTGTCAGAAACACCGCCGTGCATGATGAATTTGGTATCTGAAAGGGCGGCAATGCAATGATCCGTCCGGCCACTAGGGGAACTACCGCTTGCGTTTATGCGAGTCAAGGTGTAGGTTGTGAGATCAATACGAAGCAGGTCTGTGGATTCTGTCGACCCCGCTATGGCATCAAAGCCTGGAAGTTGCAAATGGACATGCAGTGGGGTACAAGTGAGGCGAGACTGCATGAAAGTATTACGCGATGTGGTTAATGAAACATACCTCCGTACAAATAGAAGGACAGCGCATGCCGCTTGGGCTCTGGCGGAGACTTCCGGGTACTGCACAGCACGGATCCATTTCATAGTGGTAGTGTCGAATGTACTCAGGTAGTTGACAACGTTGCTTGGCCAGTGAGCTGGCCGCCTGCGGGTGCGCACAACACGGTACGATGGGTCAGTAACTGAAGGACATCATCCGGTGCGGGAATGTGCCGGCTCTTGATCCAACAACCCACCGAAGCAGTGAATGTATTGGGTTCTGGCATCGTAACTGCATGCGGCACCATACAAGTTTAGCGGATTGTAAGCGGGATCAAAAGGGGATACAGGGAAATCGGCAGTTTGTCCTGTCCCATAATCCATTGCGGAAACAGAGGAGGTGATGATATTCTGTTGGCGGGCCAGGTCGGGAGCTGTAAAAGGACAAAGCAACATGGTAGATGAGCGAGTGATATGAGTGATTGCAAACAGAACATGTTGCTCGCGGTTTGCACTCACAGAGTTTTATCTCCTGGGGCCTTGCGACGAGACCGCCGAGAAGAATGGTGCGGTTTGCGGTTGAGTGCATGTTGTGGTAGTAGCGGGGAACTGTGAAGGAGATGTCTGCCGCCGCAGCGGTGGCGACAGCAGCAGCCAATGCGCAAGTCTGCAGAGAGAGTTTGCCAAGGACCATGTTTGCGAGCGACGAGAGTGGGAATGGCCTGAATGGCGAGCGGGAGGAGGAGGAGGGAGGAGTCTACCTAGGTAGTCTGCTAGAGCACGATGCCCGGATACCACAAGAGGCTGATTCTGGCACCCTTACCTATGAAACCACCCCTTTCGTTTCAACACTGTGCCACCAGAATAACCGCGGAGCTCAGGCCAGGGAGTTGGTCCCAGAGTTTCCACTTTGATCTCCATCTCCCACATCAACTTTGTCGACATGTCCACCGTCCAATTCTGCCCTGATTGGTATGCCAGACACTTCCAGCATGCTGCCTGTGAATGGAACGTCTCCCTCGCCTTGGCTCTTAATCCCAAGTTCATGTGTATTGCAACCTTACAGCGACAACATGCTTTATCCCAAGGAAGACAAAGTGGAACGGAAACTCATGTATAGTTGTCGACACTGTACGTACACGGCTGAAGCGATCAATGCTTGCGTATCGAAAAGCATTGTGGAGCACCAGGCAACGTGAGTTGGTTTGATATTGTGGTTATCCGCAGAAGTTGTCCGCCCACGCTCGTCGGCGGTGACTGCGCTGCAGAGGTTTCGGCAGGTAACCTTCTACAGCCGCTTTACTAATGATCCTTCTCAGCGACCAGACCATGGTAACAATTGATCTCTCGACGGACCCAACATATCCTCGCACCCAACGCGAATGTCCAAAGTGTCATGCGGAGGAGGCTGTGTACTTTCAGTCCAGGTCAAAGGCGAAAGATGCGAACATGCAGGTAGGATGGGCGACATGGTTCTCTGAGCAAAGTGTGACGGGATGGGAAATATGCTGCGACAGTCCTCCAGCTTCTCTATGCTGCCTTTGACGTTGGGATCTGATGTGTCTTCTGTGTCTTCCTGTCGGCAGCTTTACTTTGCCTGTTGCAACAGACAGTGCGGTAACCGGTGGAGCATTGTCGATGATGAGAAGTAGATGTTTGGTTGTTAAATTACGGGATGTGTGGGGAGTGGCTAATTTAATGAGCTGTAAATATTATTCGTGTAAGTCTTGTACACTTCTGCTGTGCATGAAACTACTTGTGCATACGCCGCAACTTCCCCTCCTGCGTGCACTAGCGTTCTGTCCTGTGTTGTGCGGTCTTGACTTTGGAGATCGCGCATTGGGGTGTAGCGTTTTGAATGGGGGACCACATGGGAATACTGTGCGCGTTTAACCTTTCTTGCTTTTAGCCATCGTGGTAGCCCACAATTTCGTGCTTTTCGCATCTTCAGGAGGAAGGGGGTTGAAAGGCGACCACTCCAGCAAGAATGCTTTTTATTGCGACCTATGATTTTAATGATTATTCCACTGTACAGTAATATTTAGGATCGCGCAATTAGAGCAGTCCCTCCTCCTTTAACCTTCCCCATACGCTCTCTCCTGCCTTTTTCGCTACTTCCTGCATCATGCTTTTGGAACCTTCGAATTGTGCAATTTTTTCTTCATCACCACTTCGTCTGGCTAAACCAGCCAAAACGTCTGCACAAAACGCTGCAAACGCTTCCGACTTGGCTTTTTTGGCCAGCGTATGGGCCATGGTGAACATGTTGATTGCTTGCTCAATTTGAGTGTCCAAAAAGAACGAAGCGAGAGCTGCAAGTGAAAGGTATCTTAATTGGGGTGAGGACATGGGGTCTGCGATTTTGAGGACGTCCACAAAGTATTTTCTGGAAGAAAAATGTTATGATCAGATACCCCGGCTATCCAGAACAAGGGAAAATGTCAATAAACCCACTTCGTGACTCGAATATCATTGTTCACAAATCCTATCAGGCCTTGACAGGCTTGAAGCAACGTCCGATGGCTTTGAAGTGTCATTTTATCGCTTGCAATATCCTGCTCCAACTCGTCCACCAGCGAACGCGCCTGCAAACATAATAAATGGTTAATTTTGGAAAACATGCTGTTCCCATTGTCCGGGTCCTTGATTCACCTTCACGGGATCCTCCCCAAACCACAACAGCACCAGATTGAATTTCGACAATCGCGCGATATCAGGGTTCTGACTTTGCGCAGCACCTTGCAGCCAGACATTGGCAGCATCGTGTATTCCTACCGCTTGATAAAGCATACCCCAACCCAATGTTGTTGCATCGCGACGATTATCCCACAATGGAGGGTTCCGGCTGCACCATTCAGTGAGTTTCTTGAGAACCTAAGCGCTGCGTCAGCAAGAGCTTCAAATCGGATCAAACTTGGACAGCTGCTGCTCACCTTGACAGCGTCATCAAACTCCCTGCGAATTATGTACACTTCGGCCATGTGTTGCAGTATCAGAGCCTTCATGTCAACCAGCCATCGCTTTGTTTGTAGAACGTCATGCAATCTTTCTTCATGGTCTGACAGGCCCACTTTAATCACACCCTCCGGAGAAAGGCGACCCAAAAGGCATCTCATACCTGCTGCAGAAAAACTAGCTGCAATTCGAATGCTCAATTTTTAATCAGGAGTGGAAGGACACCGTACTTCAATTTGAACTCACTTGGAAGCATCTTAAGCCCCTGAATCAGGAAATTTCTTGCTTTGTAACTGTCATTTGGTTTATGCGCAATGCTCGACACCAAGAGTGTGAGTAATTCCAACTTATTTCTACTTAATAACCGCACCGAGACGGGGGTGTGCTGTCCAGGAGCTGATGACTGTATCAGTACTTCCACAACCCCTCGAGCGCTGTCGCGGCTCAACGACTCCCGATTGGGTTCCTCCAGTCGCTTGTGCAACTGAGGCAGCCAATTGATGGCGGCTTTGGTGTTGCCAGTTTGAACCAAGTACAAGATATTGATAAGAAGAAAATATACGTAGAGAGTCTCGTTCATGGCAGGGCCCCTGGAAGAGTGTTCAAGGGTCTGGAACGCCGCTGAAAGCGCAGATATTAATTCTGCGGTCGCAGAATACATTTTGCCGACCAGCGACTGCTGTGCCATTCCAAGCCAAAGCACGACCTGCAGCAATACATTAACAAGGTGTTTAGAATCCAACGCGGCGAACAGAAATCACAACCTTCATTTCCACGTCGCCGCGCTTCTCGGCTTCCTCGACTGCGCGGGAGAGAACCCCATGACAACCTTTCAAATCTCCTTCGGCTGCGTACATTTCTGCTCTTCTCCGCGCGAAATGATAGTACCACTTCCAGGCACCTAATCTTGTGAAATGTGTTGATTAAATGCAAAGGTCGTTGGCAACACTCAGGAAGAGTCAGGACTTACTGAGCGGCTTCAATGGCTGCTTGTTTGAGAGCGGTTCTGGTTGTCTTTGGAGCGGTGGATGGAGATGCATGGAATATGCTGCACTGGAGATCCTTGATCATGAATCTGTAACCATGTGTATCATTGATCTACGCATTCCCATAAGCATACAATATAGCCATTAGGATTGACGTTGAGAATGAGTTTCATACTACCTTCTGTACAAGAAATAGCTGCCAAAAGGAATGTCATAAGTGTTCTGAAGAGATCCCGAGCAAGTCGAACCACAAACACGTACCGCCTTTTGCAGATGGGCTTCGGCCTCATTTTCATTCTCCGTGTACCAGAACAGTATCTCAGCCAGCTGCAGCCGTGTTTTTGCCTCCACTCTCGGCGGTAAAATCCCAACCCCTCCCATTTGTCCTCCTGCCTCATTTCTGAAAGTGATCACTGGGGATTCCAGAACAGCTTCCAGACATCGCACCGCGGACGCAACATGCAGAACAATCAGCTGGTGTGCAGCGCTGAGAGTAGAAGCTTTGAAAGCCTGAGCTGCAGAACGGAGGTAGTGATCACAAAGACCCCAAAGAATTTCGTGTGGTGGATATTGTTGTGTCATTCGGATGGAGGGGAGGATTGGGAGTCGGAGGGTTTGTTGGAGACCCACTTAGACCAATTTTGGGGAGAGTGGAATATTGGGCGAGCGTGCACGTGACAAAGTCCATTCGGACCAGGGCAGAGAGCTCGAGCATTGCAGAGAGCATCTGGAATTTGAGTCGACTCCCACAACACGAACAACTTTGTATACGGAAATGGACCACTTCCCTGGAAATTGGGGTCAACCCCGCTCTCGAGACGACAGCATCATCTCTCATCCGGACTATTTTCCTGGTCATACGCCTTACGGTGCAAAATCTGCGGGCGCTGCCAATGCCGGAGTTTCAAGGACCCAGTACGTGCCGGCGTGAAGTTCAGAAGCAGTCTAGTAGACTGCTGGGCGTGCTAGCCGACGGGCTTATTGTTTGTTTGAATAGGCAACCCATTGTGACGGGAACGTCGGTACTTGGGATCAAATACAAAGATGGTATTATGTTGGCGGCGGACACACTTGGTAGGTTCGACCGTCAGGTTTGTCGCGCTTCTCTTCGTAACTTCATGCAAAACTATGAAAAGCGTCATACGGCTCGCTTGCGCGCTTCCGGGACGTGAAGCGTATCGTCGAGGTCGGTGACTCCACTCTTGTCGGTGCGTCGGGTGAACTGTCCGATTTTCAGTACATCACCCACTTGCTTGATAATTTGGTGTAGGTTTCCTTCTGGGCACCTCCTTGAGCTATAGTGTCCACATTTTCATCTGATAGTTAATTCACTGGGGTTTAGGACTAAGGAGTTTTACATGGACGATGGACAGCAGCTTCGGCCAAGGAACATTTACGAGTACTTGAGCAGGGTCATGTACCAGCGACGAAGCAACGCGAACCCCCTCTGGAACTCATTGGTTGTGGGTGGCGTAAAGGATGGGGACAGGTATTTACAGGTTTTATTCTCTACAACCTATCCGTTTCTAACATGCTTGTTCTTTCAAGATTCTTGGGCTTTGTTGACTTGCAAGGAACAACTTATCAATCATCTACGGTTGCCACTGGCTACGGTGCCTACATTGGCCAACCATTGCTGCGTAAGGCCGTGGAGGGACGTGAGGATACATTGACGGAGGAGGAAGCGGCGAAGATCTTGGAAGAAGTGATGCGGGTGCTATTTTATCGAGACGCGAGGGCATTTAACAGGGTGGGTGAACTAGAGTATGCCGTCGCACATCAAGGCTCGCAAACAGTGCTGACTTGGACTCTTTCTTTTTTACATTAGATTCAACTGGCGAAGGTTACAGCCGAAGGCACCAAAATCAGTGAACCATACGAGCTGCAAACTGAATGGAGCTTCGCGGAAAATGTAAAGGGCTACGGGGCGTGAGATGTTGAAAGCGGATTTGCGGTTAATGTCATAACTATCGGGATCGGATCCGACTCCCATTCTCATTCGTGCATCAAACATTTCAAGTCCGTTGTTTAGCCGGGGCGTGTGCCAATGAATCTATCCCATCACCTCTCGCGAAATCGTCGCTCAAAGATCTTTCCCAAATATATTACTACGTGTTCCCTCCTCATCTTTTCGCTATATTTACAACCCACAATTCAAGGAACGAGCATCTCGAGATGGAAAGCACCACCACAATTATTGCCTTCACACCCTTCGACCTGCCCTTTCCAAACCCCTTCGTGATGGAAGCATCCTTAGCCCAACCCGCCCCACGGTCCACGGATCCTGCGTGCGAGCTGAATATCCTTTTGCATGATAGTCACACGTTTCGCATGAATTGCGCAAAGGTTTCTGCCGTTAAAAGCATACCAGTCATATTAGGGTGATGGCATTAAAGGATTCGTAAACACTAAACAACTTACGCGTCCTCAAACAAGTGGACCATGAATGCTTCTGTAGCCTCCTGCAACGCAAGGATGGCACTAGATTGCCAGCGCGGCGGCTGTGTCAAGCCTTCTTCATAATTGATGGTGGAAAGTTCCGAAGAAACCTCCTTGACCTGGTTTACCGTCATGCCAGAGATTGATTTCGTGGTAAATGACAACTTGGGACTGCATGTAAAAGCGTGAAATTGCTGAAATACGTACCAATCTGGCGAATGGCAACTTCCGAAGCAGCAGCTCGGTGCTCTTTTGATATTTGCGAATTTCACGGAGAGCGACGGTACCAGGACGGTAACGGTGCGGTTTTTTGGCAGGGGAGACTGTTTACGAGAAGCAGCAATGACCAAAATTTAAGCGGTATTTCCCAGACAGCAGTGGTTCGTGTCCAATATCAAGACACTCACCAGTTGTCGCACTTTTCCTCGCTGATCCGCGCTTAACAGGGGACTTTTGAGATGGTGCAGGGCGAGCCATTTCCTCTGTATTTCCGCGTTTGCTTCGTTGTGTGTACCGGCTGTGAGGCAAGGCGGGAAAGTTGAATCCAGCATGGTTAACATTTACAAACTTGCCATCAAGCAGCGATCTCGAATCGATCGAACCTACATTTATCACGCAAAGAGCTTGCGTTTGCGCGTCGGTGCGTGCACTCTGGTCGAGTAATACCAAGCAATGTCCAGACGGGGGCGGAGTATGCAAACGAATTGGCTGGGGATCACGAAGAGCTCCCCTTACTGAGATTCGTTCGTCTGCAAACTTGGGGATTGAAAGTCTCAATCACGTCCGGTCTTACGCATCAACTGCGCCACCTCGAACACGGGTGCTTTGCAGCTTTGGTTGGTTTTCGCGATTCCACACAAATTACCAGGAGCAATCTGAGCACAGAAACGATGGGAGGCGATCAAATGGACGATACAGTGATGGTTCCCGCCAGTCCCGGAACTGTGACAACTGCAGAAGAACTGCCCCAGTCTCCTGCTTTGTCGTCGGCTGTGCAGCAACAGTTGAACGATCTACTGCAGGTGGGATGTAAACAATGTCCAAGTAGGAAGGGACTCTCTGGCTAACGGTTGGGTATTTTTGTTTTGTGTATTTTTGCTGCTCTCCAGTCTTTGCAGCGTGACGTAAACATTCTTGGGGAACAAACGTCTGACCGTGCCGCAAAGCGCCGGTCTCTTGAACGGATTCGCAGGGAAACTGTCGACAGACGCTCCGGTCCATTGGACCCACGATTGGCGTCGGCCGTGTTTGCCGCGCTCGTCAAACCGCTGTTGAGGTGTTTTGCGGACTCCGTGGAAAAATGTAGGGAGTTGAGCGTTGGGCTGGTCATGAGGTGTGGTTCTGCGCGGTTCCTTGCGATCCACTTCCGGCTCGACGGTCGTCTTACATCTCCTCCGCAGCTTCGCAAAGGCCATGGACGATGTGACTCCTTTCCTAGCATACATTGTCCCAGTTGTGGAATCTCGTCTGGGTCAACCAGAGCTAGTAGAGACCGCGGAGGAAATCCGGCTTCTCCTTGTAAGCCTGCTTGTGGAGCTGGTGACGCTTTCTGGTCCAGGGTTTGGTTCTTTTGTGGAAGGGACGGCGAAGATTTTGTCTAGAGCCCTTTCAGACCCATTTCCGGACGTTAAAAAGGTGAGGCACAGTTGGGGCATAGTGCAAGCACAGCTGCAAATGTAACGAGACCTATCGCAGGAATCTTGTAAACTGGTAATGGAACTCTCTAAAAAGAATGCGAGACCGTTGAGTTATCACGGTACAGCAATTGTGAAAGCGCTGGTACCGTCGCTGCAGCACCGGCATTCTAGTGTGAGGACAATCGGACTGCAGGTATTTCTGGGAACTCCAAGCCGGCAGGCATGTAATGTTTAAACTAATGCAGATCTAAGGGTCTCCGTACTGCCATTGAAGTTGACGCATCCGGCTTAGACGACGCTTCGGATGTTCTTTACAGTCTGACATTAGACAAAGCACAATCTGTCCGCGAAACACTTTACGTTACCGCAGGAGAATGGTTGCTTAAACTTCCGGACCGTTACTCGATCGGGTATAAAATACTACCACTTCTGCTTTCTGGAATGACGGACGAGTTGCCAAAACTTCAAAAGCTGTGTCAGAAGTATATGGATGATGTTGGAGCGCTGTACGAGCAAGAGTGGGAAAGCAGAGTAAAAGATGAGCTGGATTATGCTGATAAGTCTTCTGGTGAGTATATGCGCTGTCGGCCGTTGCCGGATGCGATTTGCTAAATCTCACATCTCTCGAAGACCGCCCGCGTGTGGGTGCCCGACATGCAGCACGGGACCACACCCAGAAGATTGTAAACAAGATGGTGGAGGGGATGTCTGATTGGAATGCTGATACCCGAGCAAAGTCCGCACAAATTTTGGCGACGTTCCTCCTGTACGTCGAGGACCAAATTACGGGATACACAGGCGTGATCTTGCCCATTTTGTACAAAATTTTGGCTGGAGACGATGCACATGTGATGTCTGAGGTAAGCCGTTGACCGAAAATCATTCCGTCAGTCATCAAAATTTATTGGATTTTTGACAGGCGGTTAGAGTGGCCGAGTTACTGGGAAGATATGTTGATCCGGATGTCTATATTGAGCTAGTCACCCCTCAAATCCGAACAGGCGGAGGTGGTTCAACACAGTTTCGCATCGGGTGTTTACGTGTTCTTGGCGGGCTGGTGAGGGGTGCTAGACAAGCAGACACACGTTTACGGCGATATCTTCCCGCTCTTGCTGATCTTCTCAACGAGCGGGAACTGGCTCAGAACGAGAATGTGGTGCTATTGTCGGAAGTGGCGTCGGTAGCGAGTGAGGTTGTCGGGAAAGTTCCATCGGTGACTGTTGCGCCAGGGCCAACAGAAGAGAATGCTGGCATAGGAAGAGAGGGGTATGGGTTGTTTGTTTTGTTGGCACAATTACTGAGTGTGGGGGGAAACGATCGAATACCCGGGTACCTTGATTTGAAAACTAAGGTGCGTTGGAGGAAGAGGAGTAAAAAAGGGAGGCCATCAACTGAACGACAAGTATTTAGGCGCTAGAGGCTCTTCAGCGATTAGCGGAGGCGTACGGCCTCCCATCAACACAATCACTCTATGCCTTGCACTTTGACACGGTAATAACAAATCTGGCAAACTCGCAACCACAATGGACACGGTATTCGGCAGAACGTCTTTTGCTGGATACCGTCCTGCGCGAATCTGGACCTTTGGTGGGAAAGCGATTGGAGACGGTCCTGCCAATTTTAGGGGGAATGGCAGGAATTGAGCGCGACTTCGAGGTGCGCGAGGGGTAAGCAAGCCAGCGAGGCGCGGACCAGCTAAGACTCGTCTTTTGCTATCGACTGACGGTCCGGAATGAAAACTTCAAAACTTCAGAGCGTTGAACATCCTCTTGGCACATTTGGAATCGCCAACGGCCTCCATTAACTCCACTGGTGATTTGCCGAACCACTCGTTTAGCCTTCTGAAAGACATCGTAATCACAACCGGCGTTTGGAAACCCGGACGAAAAGCCGCGACATTGCGTGACTTGGCAATTAAGACGTTGCTTGGGTTGGTGCGGGGTGGTGGGGACGAATCAGGAAAAGTCATTGGTCTGTTGAATGCGGATGTTGTTCAGAATGTGTTGGACAAAGAATTGTTGCCGATTTTGGTTGGAACGTTGGAGGATGATGAGGGGCCGACAAGGGTAGCGACACTCAAAGTATTTGAAACCTTGTTGGAGTCATCGGTGAAATTTGATGGTAAATGTGTAGCTACAGTCTCTCTTTTTGGCAAATTCAAGCACTGACTCTGGTCCATCAGCAACTCATTTCAAAACCATATACCCCGAATTCCTCAAACGCCTCGACGATGCGCATGATGAAATCCGAATTGAGACAGGTCATGCATGGAAGTCATTCTTTGTCGCCGTGAAACGGTGGGGCGGTAGAATGGCGCCGCTTCGCGCGGCGGTTGGTGCAGGGGGAGGCATATCGGTGCTTGTGGATGCTGCTGGGAATGTGGTCCCAGAAGGCGGAACGCTTGTTGAGATTGGCCTAGATGACGTTCATTGGATAACAATTGTGAAGGGGATGGCTGTGCATATGGATGACACGAATCCCAAAGTCCAGGTAAGAATTCGTGTTCTATTGGGACGCGAGCTTTGCCAATGATCTAACTGGGCGAGTGCTATCGGCCGACAGGAATCTGTTTGCAAGGCGTTGCAGGAGGGAGTTTCTGTTGTTCCGGCGGAGGTTTTAAGAGCTCAGCTGACAACAGTGCGGGGCCGGCATAGAAATCCGGTGTACATTGACAGCATTTTAGAAAAAATATAATTTTAATCATTTGCGGTTTACGATCAGCCCAACATAAGAACATCTCTCCAACCCCGTATCTGCTCATGAATAAGGTGAACTTTCAGATGACGCTTCCATTAAGAGTGAGGACTCCCAGCCAACCATGGAGAACTCCATAGCTGTGATCCAAATCCGCGTTATTGGCAAAACAGAAGTCGCACAAAAATGCGAAACCGGCGGACAGCTGCTCCATAAATCTATAGTATCTCCACTCATTTAAGAGGTGGTGTTTTCAGTATTTCCTACTACTACTGGATCCAGCTTGACGGATAGGAAGGAGAGCTCCTCCGTCACAATTTCTTTTATCTCTTTCTCGATAACCGCAAACTTCTTGCCCACCGCCTCGTAAACCTTCTTTTGGATCCGGTCTTGCAGATCGTCGAAGCGCTTGGTCATTTCTCTGCGCAGAGCGTCAAACTGTTCCGCTATGGCTGCGACCTCTTTGTCCCGCGTCGCACCAACGTTTCCCAATGAGTGGAAGCGCTTTTCGAGTACTTCGATGGAGCTCACCACTGCAAGTTCCGAGTTAGGTCGCATAACCGGAAGGGGGGGGGGGTTACTTCCAGCGTTTGGGCCTTACCGTTGGTATCCTTTAGAGTAGTTCCCATGGTTTGCTTGAGACCAAGCAATTTTGCCTCGATATTGAAGTGACATGTTTGAAAATCATGATGTCCATGAAATCGTTTGAAAACCGACAACTTACATCTCTTCGGTTCATTGATATTGGATCTATTCCATGCAGTTTATCTGCAAAGTACTTATGAGCAAGCGAATCAGTGCTAAAGGCGGAGCTGATTGCCAAGCATAAACATACCGATCTCCATCGGCAACGTCTTAGATTTGAAGAACTTTTTGAACTTGTCCTATTCGGTGTCATTGATGCCCCGGTTAGCCCACCCGCATAAACAAACCGTCAAGTTGAATGACATACCACATGCTCGTTCGGGATTTCAACTTCAAACCCAAACTCGTCCAATCCTTCCGAAAATTTCATTTCACATCTTGTGGCTGCGAAAGCCTTTTCAAACAACCTGCATTATGTTAGGCAGCAAAATCAAGGAGGGTACGTAAGTGATAGCATGTTGAAACTACTTACGTGTAAAGAGAAGCTTCCATTTCCCTCCTGAAACCATGGACAAAAGTGCATTTAACAAGATGCATCAGCTTGCGAGAGAACAAAATCATTTCTACCAGGCAACCCATCCCAGCTTAGACCGGACGCGGAAATGCATGCACGTTGTCTCTGTGCCTGGCATAGCTACCGGCTCCAACGTTAAAGGTGTTTCGTCTTCAACGGCGGGGGGTTCAGGACTTGTGGGTGAAATGTCGGATACCCCGCTATCCGGTCCTTCTGAATTGGGCGAAACTTCATTGGTTTCTTCGTCAATCTTTTCCGACGGTGCTTCATCTCCTCCTCCACCCGTTCCGCCGCCCCCACTTCCTCCGAAACTGAACATTCTTGTCAATGGAGATGCCATTGGTGTCGAAGCCTGCGAAGGGTCAAAAACTCGAAACACTGAGCGCGACCACGACCAAAGGACCCGCAGATTATGCAATCAGCAATGAAATGCTTTCATGGCTGTGCCGCACCGACTATTTTTTGACCTGGCAACGTCACCCAAGACAAACCTTCTCCTGATCTCTCCCTTACCGCCGAGAGATCGCCTGGGACTCCTATAAATAAGCAGGGTACACGGCAGAGAGGTCGGTGTCTGGAAATGTTATAATTGCGAACAAATTTAACTTGCAACGACTTAGATCGCATTTGGTGGTGTAACGAACCTGACCTCGCTTCCCCTCCTTTCTTGACAACTTAGCACTGGTACATAGTCGATATATTAAGTCAGTTTATCTGCCTATCGTTTAGTCCAAATGTCGGACAAGCTCACGCGTATAGGTGGGTAATCGGCTCATTCGCTTGCCGCGTGGCCTCTTACGTTTTTGACAATGTCCGGTTGTTTCGCCAGCTATCGTGTCTTCGGACAAGTGCAAGCCGAAGAAGTGTCGGCAGGAATGTAAAAAATCCTGTCCCGTTGTGCGGATGGGTAAGTTCATGCATGAGTTCTCTTCTGAATTGTTGTCAAACAAATTGCTGAAAGTTCGGTTTCTCCAGGTAAGCTCTGCATTGAGGTTACTCCAAACGACAAAATTGCCTTTATTTCCGAGGAGCTTTGCATTGGTTGTGGTATCTGTGTGAAGAAATGTCCGTTCGCCGCCATCCACATTATCAATTTGCCGACAAACTTGGAAAGGGATACCACCCACCGGTATTCGGCCAACTCGTTCAAGCTTCATAGATTGCCTGTGCCGAGACCTGGGCAGGTGCTGGGATTGGTGGGAACGAACGGAATTGGTAAGATGAAGATGTTGTACGGGTTGTATGTGCGCCATCTCTGATGTACACCCGCTTCGCAGGAAAATCCACGGCGCTGAAGATTTTGGCTGGAAAGTTGAAGCCGAATTTGGGGAGATTTGATGTGCGTAGTGGAGTGGGCTTTTTGGAAAAGGCAGTTGGGGATGTAATCCTTACCATGGGATCTTTCATTATTTAGGAACCCCCAGACTGGGAGGATATTCTCAAATACTTCCGCGGGTCCGAGCTGCAAAATTATTTCACCAAAATTCTGGAAGACAACCTGAAAGCCATTATTAAACCACAATATGTGGACAACATCCCGCGGGCGATAAAGGGGCAGGTGGAGGAGATTCTAGATTCGAAACTGGAGAGAGAGAACAAGGCATGGTTGATTGAGCAGCTGGGTGGGTGGTCAGGAGTTTGATTTACCAAAATACCCGTGACTCTTTAACGAGGAATTTGGATGTTGTGTGCAGATTTGGGTGACGTGTTGGACCGCGACATTGCAAACTTATCTGGTGGAGAATTACAACGGTTCGCCATCGCCGTGGTGTGCGTCCAGAATGCGGACATGTGAGTTTAGGGTGGCCGGCGGCATTATTGTCCTGTTGGGTAGCCTGGTTTAAATGGTTCTTACGTACCTTACAGCTACATGTTTGACGAGCCTTCCTCCTACTTGGATGTGAAGCAACGTCTAAATGCTGCCAAAGTTATCCGGTCACTCCTATCGCCAACCAGTTACGTCATTGTTGTGGAGCACGATTTGAGTGTTCTGGACTACTTGTCCGATTTCATTTGCGTGCTTTACGGCATGCCGAGCGCGTATGGTGTTGTCACTCTGCCGTTCAGTGTCCGCGAAGGTAAGAATGCGCGAAATTGATGTTGTGTAATTTTACGGGGCTCCGGTAGACATTGACCATTGTTCATTTTGCTAGGTATCAACATTTTCCTCGATGGGAAAGTCCCCACGGAAAACCTGCGATTCCGTGATGAGTCACTTACGTTCCGGCTGGCGGAAACTGCGGACGATTCCATCAACGAGAAAATGAGAAGATTCCGTTATCCGGCAATGTACAAAAAGCTGGGTAGGCGTCAGCATGAGTACCGTTGGGGATTGCTCCTTTCTGAGCTCACACTTCGCAACAGGTGATTTCGAATTGGATATCGAAGCAGGACAATTTACGGACTCTGAGATATTGGTTATGTTGGGCCAAAACGGAACGGGAAAGGTACTGGACAGATTTATCTGAATTTGAGGATAAATGGATGGGTTTCTGATGGTCTTGTGTTTCCACTTGGCAGACAACATTCATCCGTATGCTTGCTGGTGTCTTAAAGTCGGATTCTCCCGACGCTCAGGTGCCAGAACTCAATGTTTCATACAAGCCGCAAAAGATCAGCCCGAAGTTCCAGGTCCGTCCTGGAGAGAAGCCCAATCTTAGTGGCACAATGTTTCTAACTGCTGACGCTTCCTTCCAGGGCTCCGTGAGAGATCTTCTGCACAAGAAGATCCGCGGTATGTTCACCCACCCACAATTCCAAACGGATGTTGTTAAGCCATTACAGATCGAGAACATCATCGACCAGCAGGTCCGTCCAATGTGGTGCGGTGTTACGCATGCATTTTGAAGTAAACGGTTTCTTGATTCTATTAGGTTTCGACCCTGTCCGGTGGTGAATTACAACGTGTCGCCATTGTTCTGTGCCTTGGTCTACCTGCTGACATTTACCTCATCGACGAACCCTCTGCATACCTGGACTCCGAACAACGTATTATCGCAGCCAAAGTCATCAAGAAGTTCATCTTCCACTCCAAAAAGACGGCGTTTATCGTCGAGCACGACTTCATTATGGCGACGTACCTGGCCGACCGCGTCATTGTCTACGACGGTCAGCCATCAGTAAAAGCTAGGGCCCAGTCACCCGAATCGCTCTTGACGGGAATGAACAAGTTCTTGAAAGAGCTAGAGATTACGTTCAGACGTGACCCCACAAACTTCCGACCAAGGATCAACAAGGCGGATTCGGTGAAGGACAAGGAGCAGAAGGTATGTCTGATAGTTGACGTGTCGACGTTATTTGTAAATTAATCGGCATTTCGCTGTCTGCTGCAGGTCGCTGGCAACTACTTCTTCTTGGAGAACTCTGATTGAACTTAGAACATGGGGGCTGCCGACATGTGTGCCATTTAAGATAGCTTAATTGCAACGTTGTGTGAAATGCAGGAAGTTTTGTAGATGGCGGTTCAATTTCACCGTTACATATTTCAATGACCAGATAAATGAATGTATCTCAATTTTCGTGTATATCGTATAAGGGGTATAAAACGATTTGTGTACTGGGACAATCCATGCATGGGGGAATGCCCACACCGTTCCAGCTGTAACCAAAAAGGCAAAATACAACTAAGGCTGCCATGATCCAATAGTGCGCATCTAATAGGGGGTTGCGCGAACATTTCCTTTCCCAGCACTTCCGCCTCGTTTCTTTGGACCACCTGTTGGGCTCAGGACCCACGTCCGCGTAATCTGAATGAATGAACCCGCCAAAAGTTTGGTTACGTCGCGATGGCAAATTAGGTGGTGTTAGGGGGCGATGAGATGGCGACGATATGGCATTCACCTTTTTCGCGCCCGACTCGTCTCTCCACGTATTAGCGACCCTGCCATCCCACCTAGCGGTGAAATTCTCCTTGTGATAATCGGTACGACAATGCAGCGTGGTGTTTGTCAAATGGGTTTCGCAGTCGTTGCAGTAGGGTTTATCGTTGACTTTTGTGATGCCTGAACCTATTTTCTTGTTTTTGACAGCCCATTCGACTAATCTGTCAATGTGATGCTGCGTGTGTGAGTGAGGTGACGGAGGGGAGAGAGAAACGGTGAGTGGTAACGGTGTTGTGGGGGCGATGATATTGATGGATGATAAGGGGAGGGGGCGGGGAGCGTACCTTAGATTTTTTGTGAGTTGAAGAGTTTGACACGGTGCGCCCACAGGGTTCGCAGTATCCGGAGGATGAAGCTCGTTGTTTCCCCTTTCCTTCCTGCTGCTCCTGCTGCTCCTCCTGCTGCTCCTGCTGTTCCTGTTCCTCTTCGCCTGGTTGCTGCTGTTGGCTGACAAGAGGACCTCCGGCATCGACGTTAGATATCTTGGCCGGCGACATACCCGACGGCGGTGGTGCTTTTGGAGACGTGTGACGAAGCGAGGGGGAAGGAGCACCACCGTCGTTGCGAGCTGTCAAGGTGCTTTGGGAAGAAGGAGGTGAGCCGGTTTGTTTTGACGCTGGAGAAAGGGGAGGAGTATTTTCTTTTGGCATGGCAAAGGGTTCCAAAGGTTGCAAAAGGGGTGTTCGGACTGTCAACCAAGTTTGAACTGTCAAAACAACTGTCAAATCTCTTTGAGGGGAACTGCAAACAAAGGACGCGTAAGTGAGAAGGTGCAAACTCGAGATGAAGGTGGCCGCTTGGGGGCGTCGTTTATGGGCAAAATTACGCGAGTCCGGACTCATCGGACGTGTCTGCTGGTTCTGACTTTTGTTTACTCCCACTCGCTCAATCGGCAACCAACTTTCTGGCGATCCACCCAGCCGCAGAGGGACAGAAGCTTTGACCATCCCGGTTGGCACCCCCCAATGTCCGTCGCTCTGCATACCGCACTATTGTCCCACTTCCGCGTGGGCGTCCACCTTCATAGCCCCGCCTCGTGGATCGAAGTCGATGGGAAGAAGCTTTCACTGGGACCAGGTGAGCGCAGCGCAGCCTCTCAATTCGTTCAAAGGCGTGTGCAATCAAGTGCAGCACAACTAACCGGTTTTGAATGCCGTCTTTGTAGCTGGTGGATATCAAGGGGAAAGGTCAGTTGGCCCAATTGCTGTGTGGTTCGGCTTCCATTCTCACACCCTTGTCACAGAAAAGTGGGAGTGGACGTATGTCTTCAGCCTACTGCATCAGAGCAGGATGCGTACGCAGCGCTGCAGCTGGATGCGCTTGTGGATGCTGCGATTGGAGGTGATGAGCGATGATGGGTTGTGCACGTTGAGAAATTTGGTGGATACTGATGCATAAAAACTGTAGGGGTTAACGCTGGGGTTTTCGTCGCTGCGATTGGGTAAGAATCCTGGATTACGAAATATTATCGTTTTGGTCGGCAAATATTAATTCTATTTTGGCAGAAAGCAACTCCAGTACAGCCGGTAATTGTTGAGAAATCCTTGTTCTTGGTTACCGAACAGCTCTGTAGGCCGCTAGCTGATTTAAATAATCAGAACAAATCATTTTGCAAATGTGATTGCCCGGTTGAAAGCCGTTGTCGGGGGCAAGTCGAACGTGATTGTCTCTTACAGGTAAAGGGTATGGCCTTACTCTCAAGTTTTCTTCATCAGCATTAATCATCAACTCCCTTTCGCCAGCCATTTTGGAGCGACTGATACCAAATGCGTCAATCTTTTGACTGACCGTTATGTGGATCGTAAGTTGGGTTCGGTGTTCACTTCAGATAGCTGCAGCTTTGCGCTAAACGTATGTTTCCAGTTCCAGCACTATCTGGCACCTTAGATCATTTTCAGTCGGACCAATCATTTGAAGGAATCGAGAAGGCGGTTAAAGAAGGTGAGGGAAGGCCGGGAGTGGTCGTGACTACTTTTGCTGGGCTCTGATCTGAATCCACGCAGGATGCTCCCTTCCATACGTCCTTGTCATCCGCATTGAGAAAACTGGAACGAAACGGACTTGCGGGCATTTAATTTTGGTACTTGCTGTTTGCTTGCTGGAAAATAGTAAGGCGAGGTTATTGACTCAGAATCCAGGTGGACCTTGTGACTCCCCGGTTTGCGCCACCAGTCGACGTAATGCTAGCTGGAGCGCGAGGATCAAATCTTGCAGACACGATTTCTACCATGGGTACGTGCCAGCATGTCATAATGAGGTGCAATGGTGCCAAGGCGCGGCGGTGGGCTGAACTATTTCCTTGACACAGAAAAAATTGCGACAATGTTTTCGAGGAAGGGACTCGAAGGCGAACTTCCTTATCGCTCCAGCCCAATTACAGACCTTTGTGCTGGTGAGCGAGGCGTTGAGATTCGCGTTTCATCTTGAAATGTGCTCATTGCTTTTGTCGTCAGAATGCCTCGGGGGGAATGCGCGCTCCACCATGGTGCTGCATATTGACGTAAGCGTACCCGGTTCGAGTCGTTACTGATCGCTTGCTGACGCTGTCCTTTTTCAGCCGTCGGAACCATCGTCAGCAATGGAGGTACATCACGCACTTGAATTTGGAAACTTGATGCGTGACATCAAGACGCGAGAGGTACAGAAATCACTGTCTTTTGGTGGTTGTTTGACATATGCATTGAGTATGCCAAACGTAGGTGACACAACTGGTGGATCCTCGGGTCAAAGACTTGGAAGAAAAGTGTGTGGCTTTGCTGGAGGACCTAGATCGCATGAAGGTATGCTTTGGTTACAGATGTCGTATTCTGCAATTTAACTGACAGTGCAATTATCAGGAGTCGTCTGAGCGATGCATGGCGGACCTGACCGCGGAGCACAGTCAGCAGCGGCGGGATGCCGAGGAAAGGGCCGCGCAATTGATCGCACGGCATGAAGAAGAAACGACGGCACTGCGATTAGAGAACCGGTTGGCCTTGGAAACCCTGGAGGCTAGCAACCGCAAAGACAGGGAGGAGGCGGAGAAACAATGGGCCAGCACACTGGCCGAAGCCGAAGAGCAAAGGCAGAAGTCAGAAAAAGAATGGATTGATAAGCTGGCTGAAGCAGAAAATCAAAGCCAGAAGATGAAAGAAGAGTTGATGGAGAAATTGGCTGCGGTGGAAGCTCAAAGCAAAAAGGACCTCCAGAAGGTAGGAATG
This sequence comes from Borealophlyctis nickersoniae, assembly GCA_027604605.1. Classification (NCBI taxonomy): domain Eukaryota; kingdom Fungi; phylum Chytridiomycota; class Chytridiomycetes; order Rhizophlyctidales; family Borealophlyctidaceae; genus Borealophlyctis; species Borealophlyctis nickersoniae. The sequence goes on along the minus strand of JADGKA010000140.1, from coordinate 7,400 downwards.
TACTTCGGTCTGTTACCTGTTTCATCAGTAAGACTAAGACTAACGGCGAATACCCAGCTCCAAGCAGATGCGGAGGTCTTGGAATTGGATGCAAAGCTGCAGGCAGCAAAAGCAACAAGCGATCGGGCGAAATTTGAGGAGGACTTGAGGAGGGAAGGCATTCAGACGTGTGAGTATCTGGTCATTGATATTTCTTTGTGAGCTAATTAGCTGATGTCGGTTTCAACAGTACTTGTTACCGCGCAGAGGGATGACCTCCAAAAAGAGGTCGCAGATTTCCAAGATATTATAAACGATCTACAGGTACCGTCAAACGCTCTTTTACGTAATTTTCATGTAATTCATTGATGTCACCAGCGTCAAATGGAGGACGTAAACAACGCATATGATTCCATTGCATGCGATATGGAGGCTTCTCAACACGCTCACGAGACACTCAAAAGAGCTCACGAAGAAGCTCTTGCCACCATTCAGCGGCTGCAAGCTGAAGCGATCGCCCGCACGGAAGAAGTGGAGCGCGAGCGCGAATCGATGACCGACGAAATCGCGGAATTGCTGCAAAGGACGAAGAATCAAGTTGAGCATATCAAAGGGGAGAAGAACGACGCGTTGGCGGTGTGCGACGAGTTAAGGGAAGAAATTGCCGAATTGAAGGCCACGTTGAAGAATCATCAGACCGAAATTGAGGAGAGAAAGAAGCGGGCGGAGCAGACGGAGCATGATATGGCGAGGGAGAGGGAGTTATTGAAGAGACGGGGTGAAGAGGCTCTTGAGAACGCTAACGCTCAAGCCGCGAGAGAGCTCGAAAAGGCACGACGAGATGCAGAGAAAGCCGTGGAGAAAGTGGAAAGTGATGCAGCACGAGAGAAAGAGAAGCTAATAAGAGAGTACGAGAAAGCGGCTCGGGCTTCAGAGAAGGACTTCGAGAAACTCCAGAGAGAATCCGAAAAGGAGATTGAGACGGAGAGGGAGTCGTGGAACCGGCAACGTCGGAAATTAGAAATGGAATTAGACGAAGCTAAGCAGAGGGAATCTGCCCGGCTAGAAGAGGTCGAAAGCGCCAGGAGGGAGGCGGAGAGTTCACGGCGGGAGGCGGAAAGCGCCAGAAGGGAGGCCGAGGGTGCAAGACGGGAAGCGGACGGTGCGAGGAGGGAAGCGGATGAAGAGCGAAGGAGGGTGCAAGATGTTTTGACGAGGGCTGGTGGAGATAGGAATGCCCAGGTACCGTGGTACATTCATTTCAGTTTCGCGGCGACTTCGTGAATTCATGCTTTTCATGGATGCCAGATCGAACTGGAGAAAGCGCGAGCCGATTATGAGGGACTGTACAATGAGGCCAAACAGCGCGAAAAGCTGTGGGTTCAACAGCGGGACGCACTGAGAAAACAACTAGCGGATGCCCAGGTACAGAGCTGTGGTCTGTTCTGTTTCAATCATTTTCATTCTTGTCACTCACATTTAACACCATTAGGCCGCCGCGAGCAGAGACGTTTCGGATTCGGAGGACGTCCCCGGTGCCGGTGAGAAAGACGAAGACGAGATTCCGGAACGCCGAGATGAGGATGACGATGAGGATGAGGCGGGCGGTGCTGTTGGTAGGGCGGCAGGGAGGACCAATGGATCTCAAAGCAAGGTATGCGGTTGAGCTAGCGTTTGGTGAAATACGATCACTAATCGCCACTCTTCTGATAGACTTTGAAAAACAATACTCAGTCCGAGACGAGTGCGTCCCAGCGACCAGCACCTCCTGCGAAGAAACGGCGAGGCGGTAATAAGCGGACGGAAGCGCCATCCGCCAAAGATGTAGCCGCCTCAACCTCCTCCACAGCGCCCGCAAAGCCATCTCGAAAGCGCAAACCACCAGCAGCAAGCGTGGTTGCAGAGGACCCCCCGGAATCAGAGCGACCGCCGACTCCGGATCCTGACGTGGAGCAGGAAGAGGTTGGTGGTATGGTTCCTGCCTTTCATTGAAGCATATCCTAATGCGGATTGTTTTACTTTTAGAATACGGGTAAGCGGCCAAAAAAAGCAGCCAGCACGGCCAGCACTGCGAAGTCCACGGCGACGGCGACGACGACGATGAGCGGCACGCCAAAGCCAATTGACACGTCGGTGCCTGTGGTGAACCCGCTCGCCGCCAAGACACGTCCCTCAATTGGCGGGTGGTCGCTTGGTGGTGCTGGTGGTGGGGGTGGTGGTGGCAGCAGTGGCAGTGGTGGCAGCAGTGCGAGTGGGTCGACGTCGTTTTCTGGGCTTCCCCCGATGTCGCGTCGCAGTCGAGGTGTTCATCCCGACCGGATGGCGGCTATATTGTCTGGATTGCAGAGGTGAAGCAGTGGTGGTTCTCACGCACATGTAACATATATAATGAGTTTAGGAGTGGCGTGTCTGTTCAAATAATGATATTCTGTGGGTTCAAGTAAAAGAGTTCATGGCAATATTGTAAGAAGACTCTGTGAACTGTGGAATTTATGCCTGATCCGACAAACTTCAGCCAAAAAACTCCTGCCACACACCACCGGAAGGAAATTCATCAAAGATTTAATACCAGAGTAGCTTGCTAGACAAAATTTAACTGTTTAAAACTTGGGCGTTTGTTACGCCCTAAATCACACACTCTCTTTAACACAAATCTTTGCGTTGTGCAAAAACATTCCGACACGAGACCCTGGAATCAAAAGACGGCCCGGGCCGGGCGTGGCTGTCAAGGATGCTGTATCCTTGCAAAGTAGTGCAATGCCATTTGTACCCAGGTTTTTCAATCCCCGTCCAGATCAGGAGACGCTAGATTGCACCCGAACCGTTATAACCTTTCCTCTTTCCCATTCGGTGAGGGCAAAAAGGAACGGGTCAACGCCTGCCTGACTATTGCCCACAGGCCGAATCTAAAGGGTCCGACGATATCCTTGTAGCTTCATGAACCGCTCAACTTCCAGGCTGGTCCAAACTCTCGGGGAAATGCACACTTCGTCGCTCACGGAAAAGTCCTGCCCAAAACCCGTTTCTATAATTCCTTACATACAAGAAAAACGCCTGCCACCGCCCCTTCCGCATTGTGACAAATTCACCGCCCTTTCCCCAGAGGAGGGGGTCAGCACCATAGTGCATTCAGAGTCTCAACATCGTGGTTAGTGCAGGATGCGGATCAGAAGATGAGAGCGAGACTGACAACTTGGAGCTGGGTCGGCTGGCGCGGGGTCAGCTTTTCGGCTTACGTACTTACCCGTCCGGGAACCGATTTCCCGGATGAGAAATGCCACGAGCCAAAGGACCCACTGGACCCAGCAGATCCACCACCAGCGGACCCACCATGAAAAAAAGAACACAATCATGAGGGTGTCATGGATAGGCGCAGGGATTTCCTTTTCTGAGTATCTATCCTCGCCGCTTGTAACGATAACCCGTATTACTATTTGGGTACCGTGATATACTGATCCTAACGCTGATTTCCTTGCTTGGAGTTCCCCTTTTTTTTCTTGCTTGTGGTGTTTTGGCGGTAAGCGGAAGCGAGATAATCCGATTGCCCCAGGGACGACATGCGACAGCACAGAAAAAATTCCACCATAGGGAGCGCGTGAAAATGCAGAAGGTCAGTATGATTCATTCCATATCTGGTGGTCGGTGCTAGAATAGAATACATTTGGAGACATTAGAGAATGGGGGGTTGTGGTCGTATCCGCAGTATCATGGGATGACGACCATCATGACGAGCCGGGATGAGGGATGATGGCCGCGATGCTGATGTTTTGATCATGGTGCGGGCGGGGGAGCAGCCGTGGTGCGGGATATCTTTTTTTTCATTTCGGGCGGGTTGACGAATTGTTCCCGCGCCCATGCGCGATAGGCGTGCTCTTTTTCTTCTGGTTGAGTCTTCATTGCAGTCCAAATAAAAGGAGAAGACTGAATCCCAAATGGATCGCTTTCCCCGCAACGAGCAACCTCATCAACCTTCAGTTTGATGCAAAATGACAACTCCAAGTTTGGAGCAGCAGGAGCAGCAACCGGCACCTCCTTCTTCTTCACCGCATGAATTCATCGCGCCCGATGAAAATGAAACCGAATCTGTTTCCTCGACCATCCAACCAGAACACGCACGAAGTGAAACTCCGTCCGTCCACTCCACTGTCGAACAAGAAACCCCGCAACGGCCACAGCTGCCTCAACCACCCCTCATCGTCGTAAAACCGTCCCGTGGCGAGAACATCCTTCGCGGCGTCTTGGGATTCGGAGACTGTTCACTGGAAGGGATGGTGGATGTTACAATCCCAAAATCAACACGGATACAGTCCGTCAAATACATGGTCTATGGGATCAGGAAAATTAAGGGGATAGCGAAACTCAAGCCGGGAAAAGGGGCGGGAACGAAGGGAGTCACGGTGGAAGCGGGTGGTAGTTGCAAGGGCCAGCTGGAACGGCAAGAATCGGTTGTAGATGATGACGGAAGGTTGGTGTTCGCCAAGGGAATCCTGTGGGAAGCGCGGCCAACACCATTGGAGGGGAAGGACGGGTCTCGACTGGACCCACCGTCGAAACAGCGTCCCTACGAGTGGTTTGAAAACGGCACCTACGACTTCCCCTTCACCATCCCAATACCCAAGGATCTGCCAGGAACCTTCCATACCGCACGCGCCAACGTCGAATACCGCATCTCCGTGACCGTCACCGAAGTCAGAGAGAGCGCTTTAGCCCAATACTTCTCCAACATCACTATTCCCACCACTTACAACAGGTACCACACAAGCGATATCGAAATCCCTGTACCCAGATTCCACCCATCAATATTACACACCCCTCCCACCACCCGCGAACGCATCATCTCCTCCCAACCTTCTTCCCGCATCGGGTACGACATTATCCTCCCCACCACCATTATCCCATTCGACACAACACTCCCCATCCTCCTCCACGTCTCCCGCATCCCACCCGCAACCCGCATCAAATCCGTCCGCGCAAGGATCATCCAAACCCTCACCATCAAACACGACAACGGCCGCACGCACCACACCGAATCCTCCATCGTAGCCGAACACAAGGACAAACAACCCTTCAACGGAGCCTACTGGCGCTCTCACCTATCCTTGACCGTCCCCGCACGGACTGGCGCAACAGTACCCACGACGCCCGGGACCGGAAACATCCAAGTCCATCACCACCTCCAAATATCCTTCCACACCTCCTCGGGGACAGTATCCGACCTCAAACGCGTTGTCGCGAAACGCAAACCGGACGTGGAGGTCCCGGTGGTGTTGCATGACGTCGGGGAAGAGGCGCTGGAGTTTCTGGAGGCGTACGTCAAGTGTCCTGAGGATCCGGTAAATGGGAATTGTTTGGGGTTGGTGAAGTTGGAAGGGGTTCGGAATATCCCGGCGCCGCCGTCGCCGCCGCCCGCGTTTCCGCGTCCCCGGGCACTTAATTTTGTACATAGCTGAATCACCCGCTGACGGCGACCCCTTGTTTCCTTAATTTTCTTAATGTCTGTAGTATAGCATTCCCCCTAAACGTATCTCTGTACCTATGATAACCTCCGCACGTCCATTTTAAAAATAAAAAGTAAAGAGCAATGAAACAATGAACTCATTTGAATAGTTTGCGTTGTGATGTGGGCGATGTCTGCGGTTGGATCATTAATGAAAAAAAGAGCTAATATTCGGTGGGTTTAACAAGGTGGTGTTGCTGAGTGGTCAAGGGCGAGCGTTCTACCGAGATTGCCTCGGCGCGCAGCAGATTCATTTCGTCATTGTCAAACAGTTAGAGCACATCAAACCAAGCGCACAAACTAAATTGCCATTCTATCCCGTCAAACCTTTTGTGAAGGGGGAAACAATACCCAAGTGCCTTTTGAGTCTTTTCACACACATCATTTGACATTCCAGCGCAAAAATGTCGTTACGGTGTACGGAATATGATTCAAATGGTTGCAAAACTTGTCGTCACTATCATGCCTGCGCGAAATGAATCCACGGAGGAATCGCCGCTCACGCCCCGCAAACGAGATGCGGTTTCCGGTTTTTTTGGGGCGGGAAGCACCTATTCCCGTTCTCCTGACAACGTTAAGTGGTGCGAGCACCATGGGTGCTGTTACAAAATTCATGTCCAGGCACAGCACGAAAAAATAAAATCCCTCTAGTGCCATTATTGGGTGCCCGGGGCGTATACCGTCACTGTCGACCTTTTTTTTAGGTCCCACGGAAACTCAAACGGTGCTATCGTATTGAAACCTTGACAGTATATGGGACGAACGTCGACCATCCCAGACTTTGATGTTGACTGAAATTTGGTTCATTGTTTAAGAAGTACGGAGTACGACCATGTGAGCAGGAACTGCGCAATACGTCGAACCTCGTCCCCGTATTTTAATTTACTTCTTCCATTTTTTTTGGGTTCCCCTTCATTAGTCTTCTCTTTTCGGTTCTGTTTACAGACTCCGGCGTCTTTAAACCCCAACAGTTTCCTGCGGTTGTGCTACAAAAGCATTACAGGTGTGAAGTTTTGAAGAGTGGTATTTTTATATAGCCTCCCCATTTTCGGCTCCGTTCTGTTCACTACATACGCATTGTGAGGGTTCCACGTCCCTTGATTTGTACCGAATAATCCTGTTTGTCGTAGGTTGCGGGTTTGGGACCATTTGCGGAGCACGGGGTTCAAAGAACAACTCGTAGCGTCGCATAGAATGTGGATCCATCCCTTTTTTTTGGCTTGGGATGGGTATGCGATTGCATCCGTCCGAATCGCAAACTCGCAAAAAAAGGAGACGTGTTGCGTCGGATGCTTCCGCAAACTCGAAAAAAAGGGGAGGCGCTTGGACCTGTGAACTGCGCGCGCGGGCAGTTTGTATAGTTGTACCCACCCCCTGGCGTCCAACATCGGTCCCTGCGGGTGAGGCAGGACTGTCGAGTGCGAGCTTCCCTCTTATCTACAAGCGCAGTCGTCGTGATTCCCGATGACCAACCCAAAAAATCACTCGCGGAAACTTGGATATCCACAACCTCCCCCCGCGGTGGACGAGCGAGGTGACGACAAGGGGCAGCCGGTTACAGAGTTCGATCAAACGGCACGACCAAAGGGCACGACCTACAAATGATTTCGGAAAATTCCCAGTATGCTGGAAGAAAACACAAGAGACCATCCATCGCTTTGACCGTACAGAGTCTGTTGCATCAGATTAAGCTTCTCGCAAACGGCTGACCTATGACCGGTTAATAGACGGGAGTCCTGAGATGAAGGTCTGAAAAAACAGGAGGTGTAAAAGTATACCATCACTGATGTACCGTCCCTGATTCACCGTACAGTAATTAACGTACAAGAGGCGCATTTAATACTTCCCATTCCAGTTACGGCCATACACACCAGAATACACCGGATCCCGTCCGATCTCCGAAGTTAAGCTGGTGATGGCGCAG
>JADGKA010000139.1:11020-35422 GCA_027604605.1 Borealophlyctis nickersoniae | reverse complement strand
CCTTCCACCCCATTTGGTCTTTCCCCACCAGACTTATCCGCGTTCCCACCCTCGGAGCGCTGGCCGTCCATAAGTGGTCTCGACTTTTGTTTTGACTTTTTCGGTGCAGGGTCTGCCATTATGTAGCGCCTTGCTTGTGAATGTCGAAGCAAAATGGAGGTTTCATGCTCCTCAACAAAAAATATGGTTTAATTACTGGCTCGGCCAATCATTTTTAAGGGTCCATCGCCGGAGTCACTCAGCCGCGTCTGGACGTTGCTTGGGTCGAAGGGTTTGCTCGGTTTGTCCACCACCGTTTGCTTCAATCTCAACACAGTCATGTCCGAGAAGAAAATGAACTACCAGTCAAGGTAAGAAAACGCACGCCCAGGAACACAGCTTAATAGACCCGTGTGGCCGACCAAAGCATAAATCCGTGACCGGTAACACCCCCTTCAGACAAGGCCTATCGTTCAAGGCCGACGTCCCCAACTTCCTGCTGAAACTTCAACAAGCGGGCGCGTCCGGAAAGGGTGCGTCCAATCGCTCCATCCCAGATTTTACGGCCGACGACGAGGATAGCGGTCCAGATGCGCCTGAAAAAGACGATGAGAAGCCGCAGGTTGTGGCGGGGAAGGGGGTGACGGACGGGGACGTGGAGCGCTTTTTGGGGAAAGGTAAGCGTGTTGCAGACGAGGATGATACCGCACATGTGCCACTTGAGTGTGTGAGCCAACCTCCTGCTTCACTCTTGCAGAAGACGAAAGCAAAAAGCGATCGGCGCCAACCGGCGAAGAGGACAATGCGGGGGATGATGAAACAAAGACAAATGACGATACCGAAGATGGGAATTTGAAGTTTCGAAAACCGAAGAAGATTATTGAAACGGGTGGGGCGGAGAAGAAGCGGAAACTGGATGAAAAGAGGAAAGTGGCGTTGTCTGGAACCAAAAAGATCAAAAACAAAAAGTTGCTTTCGTTTGACGACGAGGAGGGATGAGGAGAAATATCGCGGTAATAAAGGGCCGGTGTGACTCTAGTCGGTTCGAAGGAGATGCCATTCTTGTGGGAGGTCTCTGCATCAGGGTGATTCGGGTAACCCTCTCTGCAGGAAGGTCCCAAGATCCCTTGATCAAATCCCCCCCACTTCCCTGGAAACCATATGCTCGTCAGCATTGCAAAAGAGCTCGCTCCTCCCAAGTGCATCTGCCTCGATTCGGCCATTGTGGTTGGAATGCCCGACATTCCAATACCCTGGTTTATGCGCCATGGGCAAGTTATCCGGCAAGACGCGCCGAGTCTGATGGCGAGGATGTACTGTAGGAAGCGTGACAATACCATGATTTGTAAACTGAATCAAGCGAGACTCAAAATTGAGGAGAAAAATAGAGACGCGGAATGGTACGACGCTTTTCAACATACATGAAGTAATGACGAAGGAGAGCCTGGACGAACATCGGGATATTGTTGGTACCTAATTATCCAGGCGTCATAACTTCCACTATGGAAACGCCTACCCGTTGCCGTAGCACATGCGTTTGCAGACGAAGCGTATCAAAAGATCCAGTGCAGGGGAACACTCAGGACTACCGTGAGCAGGAAAGTGAGATTTGGGACGCTGGGCGGGGAAATGCGCTTCACATATTATCTATGTACATGCATCGTCCATTCACTTTCAATTCTCCCCCATGCATCACTTCCAAGACAGCCACACCGCCGCAGTATCCCATCTCGAGCTTCCGTGCCGTCTCCTGACAGCCTTGGTCTCACACGCGCATGCCCAGTTTCGCCAAAGCATCTATCGCCCGCGGGTGGCCCTGCGCTGCTGCCTTCCTGAACCACTCCACCGCGCTCTGTTTGTTCTTCGCAACACCAATTCCACTTTCATAGCAGAATCCGAGGTTCAACTGCCCCAAATCGTCTGCTTGTTCGGCTGCCATTTTGTACCACTCCGCAGCCTTCCTTTCATCCTTCCCAACACCAATTCCATACCGATAAGAGTATCCCAGGCCATTCTGCGCTCGCGCGTATCCCTGTTTTGCTGCCTTTTCGTACCACTCGATCGCCCTTGTTCCGTTTTGCGTAACACCGTCTCCATACAGATAACAGCTTCCGAGGGTGAACTGACTGACCATTTTCTGGCTGTTGCTAATGGAAGTGCGTCATGATTGTTACAGTATAACATTGTGGAACAAATGAGAAGTAATGAAGAAGGAGAGCCTGGACGAACATTGGGGTACTGTTGGTAATTGTTTAGACGGGACGACTTCGTCATATAATAACTTCCATTATGGGAACGCGTACGTGTTGCCATCAAATCACTTCTACTGCATGCATATGTTATCTTCAAAAAAGAACGCATCTACTACTTGTATTTCCTATTAGGTACTTCAATAAGGGCAGCCAGTCCCGCCGACTTCCCCGAAAATCTACAAATCTATTTTCTCTAACAACGCAAACCAGTCCAGCTGGTCACCGTCCTCTCCCTCAGCACGCCAACGTAGACACCGGATACCCATAGTACGTCAAATGCGCGGAAATAGACTGCAACCTGTTCTCATAGTAGTTGGAACACCCGGTCCCCTCGGCGTTGCGCTTCCCGTCGTCGCAGTATTGCACGGTGCCCGAGGCGGTTTCGTAATTTTCGTAATCGGCATGGGTAAAACCGGATGATTGGGAGGGCTGCGAGAGGAGGGTGAGTTTGGGTGGCTAGGACGATCGTCAATATAAAGGTATCGACTTCGATACATGGAAAAAAACCATACCAGGTGCGGGACTTGATCGTTATCGTGGACTCCACGGAAGTAGGCGATGCCTTGATCGTATACCGACTGCGCGAAGATGGCGTTGCCGACGCGGGGGCTGCCGACGGTCATGACGGTGTATTGGTTCGAAGCGAGGGTGACGTACTTGTTGCATGCTGCGTCCATGCCTGCAAGGAGAGCCACCGCTGCATAACAAATGCCATCAAAAAAAACTCTTCCGCAGAACGGAAATGCGGAATACAAAACTCACCACCACCCAAAGAATGCCCAACAAACGTGACGCTATACCCGGGAAAATCCTTCGTGTATTTATCCACCAGCGAGCGGACACTACTCTTCACTGCATTATACTGCTGCAAGAACCCACTGTGAACTTTGGACCCCGCGACGCAAAAATCGGAATCGGTTTGCGCCATTTGGAGGTTGGCGACCCAGTTGAGGAGGTTGCTGCTGCCTTTGAAAGAGACGAGGATGGTTTCGCGGGATGGGTAGGCGGCGACGTAGCTGCGGGATGGAGGTGTTGAAAAGGTTAGAATGTCGGTCTGATTGAGGTGAGCAAATGGGAGGACGTACCCTTGCATGTTGTTATAATCCCCGAAATAGGAAACGTTCGTGGGACCACCGATACACGTCTTGCAGTTCCAGTTTCGAATCTGGGTTGGGGTGCAGTACGCGGCGGCTGAAGGGAGGGAGGGCAAACGACTCATGTTAATTTGGTCCATCACAACCTTCAGAACCACGAATGAAAAAATGTCAAACATCATTGCCGTACCAGCAAACTGCGTGTAGGTCTTCAAACTCGACAGGAGCCCCGCAGGTACCTGCTGGCCGTTCGGCCCGTTTGAAGCGTACCCGAGAGGTAAAACCGACGTGCGTTTGCTCAATGGAGCCGCCGTGGATGGAAGGACCACTTGGGAGATGACGGCAACGAGGAGCAAAATGTCGCGCATGGTTGGCGGAAATAGGGAAAGGGTGTGAAAGGAAATCTACGAGGTGAAACCGGGCTGGGGAGAACGTTTCGTGGGGGAAAGTGCGCCTCTTAAATAGTCGCCACGACAGAGCTTTGCTCCCCTTGCCTGCTTGGACAAAACAAAGAAAGACGAGAAAGACTCAAGACAGAGTGGCCTCCACGTCTTGTGAATAGGTAGCCCCCAAGAAATTGCAGAGGCGCGCATATTACAGTACCCTTTGGTGTTTGCATTTCGGGTGAATAACGTCGTACCCCACCTTGAATCACCTGCGCTTGTTGCGTCCCTGTGGAAATGAGCGCGGACCCTTGAACCCTGACACCTGTTTAGTTTTGTGCACCTGGGGTCTTGTGACCTATTTCCGCCCGCAATGCTAATGCTATCTATGCTATGTTTAAGCACCTGTTTCGTTCCATGTTGGTTCTGTCTGTTTCTATGCAGTACTAGGTGTAATTTTAGAAGGTTCCCCACCCTTCAACGAGATATTAAAGATGCTTGAACGCGTGTCCTGTCCGAAAACACAAGCACAAGCTAAGCCACATACAAACAAATGACGCGTAAACACATGGACCGCCCGTTCCATGTTGTTCACTCTGCAAGTGTGCACATAATTTGTGCTATGATATTTTTGTGTGAATGTTTCTTTCGACGGGTTAATGTGGCCCAAATGAAGATGAGATGGGACAGCCCCTGCCGAGCTTGGAGTCCCTGCCATGCCCAGTTCGGCAGCACCGGCTCTCGCTAACGCTTTGGGACTCGAATACCTAGTCACATGCACCTGTGTCCAAACACCGTGTTCGTCCTCGCTCAAAACCCAAAAGTCCCTCCCCGCATTGGTCTTTTCATTTCAATGAGTCATCATCGACATTTCCTGAGAGGGTAGTGGGGTGGCAGCTGTCGGTCCCAGCACGCCAACCCACCCTCACTTAAAAATAAAAACTTGCCACCATGCCATCGTTCCCCACTTCCTTTGTCCCTTGCGCCTGGTGGCACACGCACTTGTAAACAAAGCCGTTCAAAATGGTATCAGTTCGGGAGTACTGTGGGTAGGCAAGAAAAAGAGACTTGGGAACCCGAGGTTGAAGAACAGCCTGTGGCGCCGCATACAGTCGATGCGATATCGTTGAGTGATGTCAGGAATGGGCAGCGGGTAACGCTGGGGAAGGTTGCGGTGAGATGGGACCATTTTCTGGCCGTTGTTATTGGAAGTACATCATGCTTTTTACAGTTATAATATTGTGGAACATAAAATTTTCGCTTTTCAAATGTGGAGCAAAACTTCAAAGTGATCGAGCAAGAAATCTTATTGCAAACCAATATATATATATTACATAAATCAGTTTTTGGAGGCTTTCTACCCGCAAGCAGAGTCCACACTTGCAAGCAGCAAGCAATATGGAACAGATAAACAATTCCCCGTGGCCGGACTTGCACCGATTGCTCGCAAGCGAGCACCCACACAGGGGCAGGAGGAAAGGCTTTCGCCCGCTGTGTAGATATCCGCGTTATTCCGTGACCAAACATGAAAGAAAAGAAACTAAATACATCACCTGCTCTCAACTGTCTCTTCACCAAATATCCAAGTTTGTTTGACAGAAATCCACGTTATTCCATGACACAACATGAAAAAAGGAAACTAAATACATATCACCTCCAGTCAACTGTCGCTTCGCTGATATCCAAGTCGTCTGAGCAGGTTAAACCCGAGCGGTCTGTGCGAGCAGCATACGCTAACCCCCTCAAGCGAGTCTTGTACTCTTGGGCACGAGGCCCTTGACAAGGGAGAGATTCGCGTTAGGTCACCAACTCCATCTCACAAGAGGGCTTTCGCTACAGTCCCGCCGGAGTACTGTCAGGAGTGTGCTAGAGTGCTGAAAAAAAGCTGTAGGGAAAAAAGGGGTGTAGGAGGTCGAGGGCGCTATGGAAAGGAAGGGTGAGGGTGTAGTGTGGGGGTGGGAGAAGACGAGTAGGGTGAATGTGTAGAAGAGGAGTGTAGAAAGGAAGGGAAAAAGAGGGGCAAGACACAGAGGTTGCATAGGCTGGCGGAAGAGGGAGAGTAGGGAGTGGTTTGGAGTGTTGGTTGTTGTGCGTCGAAGGATGTGGGTGGTGAATTTCGTTGGAGGGGATGATTGGAGGATGTTTATGTGTTTGGGGAGCGGGGACGCGGTTCTTGGGGGCTTGCATTACAATATGCCCACCAATCAGACCGGATTTGGATATAGGGCCCATTTTGCCAAGTTTGGACGAGAGTGGATAACAGAGTCATTTCGTCACACAAAGACTCCCCCTTCAAAAGAGTCCCCTTCACTCAATCTCTCCATTTCCAAAAGGCGAAAATTCGCACAATTCGCACGATACCGGTTGCAGAAAACAGCCGCATTCCATCGCCAAGGGGTACCCGCTGGTTGATTCTCCCCTCCAGTTCGCAGTTCGCTCAGGTGCGAAGGTTCCCCTTTCCCAGAATCCAACCTGTCGTTGTGTTTTGTGTCGGAATCCTTCGCAATAACCCAGCCGCAACCCTTGCAAACAGTCAAACAACCTCTTCCCCCCATAATCCTACCGAAAATTTCTCTGCAATCTCCTTTCCTGCATCTACTTCCGTCCTCACTTTAAGTCTGCTGCCCTGTCCTCCGACTTCTGGCCAAGAATGTCTGGAGAGAAAGCAGAGGCTGGAGTCACCTCCTCTGCTCCCTCCGAAGAGTCTAAAATCGACACTCCCGCTGAGTCCGCTCCGAAAGAGCCCCCCCAAAATGGGGAAACGGAATCTGCACATAACGCGAGAAGAAGGGTCAAAGTGTATGAGTTGAGTGATAAGGGGCAGTGGTGTGATAAGGGAACTGGTAATGTGGAGTTGACCTTTGTAGAGGTGAGAAGAAAGGAAGCGGATTTCGTGTGTGAGGACTCAACAGCCTGCGGCGTCTTTGTAATCCTCTTTTCCACATTTATCAGGCCAAAGACGCCATATGTATAGTTGTGCGATCGGAGGATGAGGGGAAAATATTGATGAATTCGAAGATTCGGTGGGAGGATGGTGTATATTCACGGCAACAAGGTGATTCATCAGATTTTTGCTCATAGAACGGGCTTTTGAGAATTTGAGGATGACTGACATTTGCGATTTGGCCCAGAAACGTTGATTGTATGGACAGAACCGTCAGGGATGGATCTCGCCATTAGTTTTCAGGAGCCGGTGGGTTGTGATGAAGTGTGGTACGTACTCGCTGGTTGTGTTTTTGGATTGGAAGCGTCTCGCTGATGGCTCATGAAAAAGGGACGAGGTTCGTCAAATACAGTACCGAATAGCTGGGGACAATAAGGGTATGTGAATCTTTGGCAATTAGCGGATTGTTGTTTCGAGCTCTAATAGCGAGGGTGGAAATTTTATCAGATGATGATCAGACAAGGGGACCGAATCAAGGTGGGTAATGGGGCGAAGAGGACATGCTATTCGAAAGTGAATAACAGAATCCGACAGGATCAGATGATGGACAGCTGGAATCATACGACCGAGGGTATGGCTCGAGTCCGGTCAGCTTGGCAACTCCAACATTGGGGAATTTGAAGGAGTTGGAGCAGATGATTCTGGAAATCTCTCGCACGATTTTTGCGAGAGACGCGTTGGTAACAACTATCATGGAGTCGGTGCGTGTCGAATATTGAGTGTGCGGAAGGTCAGAATCGAGATTTTCTGATGCGACGACTTGGCAGAATTTTTTGGGGAAGTTATTGCCGTTGTTGGAAACCTGTGAGGATCTGGAGCAGACAGAGGATTTACACAGATTATCGACAATCATGCGAACAATAAGTGAGTTTCTTGTATTTCTTGGTGCTTTGTTGAGCAGCACGCCTCACCGCCGTCTACTTCAGTTTTCCTGAACGATACCGGCATTTATGAATATATTTTGCGCGACGATGTGTTCCTGAAGGTTGTTGGGATGCTGGAATGTAAGGCGGAGAAGAGTCATTGGAGGTGGTGTTCATGGGGGCTGTGCACTCACCGTTTTGCGCAGATGATCGCGAATTCCCGAATATGAAGGCGAATCATAGGGAACACTTGGAACAGCGGGCTCGTTTCAAGGAGGTAAGGTGCAGGACGGTGCTTCGGAATCACAAACTGTCTTGGTTGACTTCCCCGCGCATATACAGGTCGTCCCAATAAAAAATCGTGACATTGTCGCGAAAATCGTTCAAACATACCGCATTCAGTTCCTGAAAGATGTAGTTCTGGCGCGACTTCTGGATGACGGAACATTTTCAACGCTGAACTCGTTAGCTTTCTTCAATTTCATGGATATTGTTGGGTATATTCAACAAGATCATGAATTTTTGAAGGAACTGTTCCACATTTTGAGTGCGGACGAGTTTTCTGCGGAGAAAAAGAAGGATGTCATCATGTTTCTGCACGAACTGTGTACTATCGCAAAGACGCTGCAAACTATGAACCGTGCATTGTTCTTCAGGTACTATTGTGCGCCGGTCTATTTTGACATTGCTTGTTTTGTACACGTTTTTCACCCAACCAAACAGAGCACTAGGACAACATGGTCTTTTCGCGATATTCGAGTATACGCTGGCCGATCCAGACATGTCCATCCGCATCGCAGTGACAGCTATTCTTGCGAGCATTCTGGACCACGACCCGAGCCTTGTCAGATCTTACTGTATGGCGCAGGATAAGCAGGGGCAGAGGGCGCTCGTGGATTTCTTGATTGAGCGGTTACTGGAGGAGCCGGATGCTGGGTTGAGAAGTCAGCAGGCGGAAATCATCAAAACTCTGATGGACACTATGCCGGTAGATATGCCTGAGGTGCGGGTTCCTTTGTTGGGGATTTTGGAGTTCTGAACTGGGAACTGATGCGCGGAATTTGTTTTTTGCGGATTTTTTTCGATTACAGGCTGCTGTACGTAATCAGGATAATGATGAAGGAGCGGACTTCCTTACTTTGTTTTACGAGAAGTACGTGGACAAGCTTATCTCGCCCATTGCCGACCTCGATCCAAAAGCTCCGCTCATCAAACGACCAGGTTGGTGGGAACAACACGGTCCTTGCAATCTATCCATTTCATTAACCTTCCGTTGCATAGATGGGACTGAGATTTATCACATCAGCCCGGAGAGAGGATCAGTGTGCAACCACGTTCTCGAATTGCTTTGCTTCGCTGTCCGAAATCACGAATTTCGAAGCAAATTCAAAATGCTGGGGCAGAAGGAGCTGTTGCAGCGATCATTTTTGCTTTTGAAGGCGAAGGAGACGTACCTGCGGCTCTGTATGTTTCTTTTCCCGCCTTTTTTGCTGCTTTGTGATCATCTCCTTTCTCGGTTCGACTTACTCTCGGGCTTTTACAGCGGCGCTACGGTTGATTCGTACATGCGTTGGAATGAAGGACGAGTTTTACAACCGACACTTGATCAAAGTTGACGCATTTGGTCCAGTGTTGGTTGCTTTCAACGAAACGAAGGCGAGGTACAACCTTCTCAATTCGGCCTGTTTGGAGTTGTTTGAGTTTATCAAGAAGGTGCGTTACGGTGACGGTTGTTCACAGGTGAGCTTGGGCACCTTCTGATGGGAGTCTGGTCGTTGCCTATGCAGGAGAACATCAAGCCGCTGGTTGAGCATGTCGTAACGAAACATCGGAAGACCATTGACGGCATCACATATGTGGATACATTCAAGACGCTAGTACGGCGGTACGAACAGAATGTCGATCCGTCGATGGAAAACAATGGGCCGGAAGCAGAGTAAGTCGCATATTCGTACATGATGCGCCGGGTTTGGCTTGTTCTCATCGTTGCATCCATTACACAGACCAGAGAGCGCTAAACCAGCGTCTGTGAAAGACGGATGGGGTCGGATGGACGATGACGAGGAAGCGTACTTCAATGAGCCGGATAAAGAAGACGACGATCAGCAGCCACCCACACAAAGCGAACGTCCCAAGACTCCCGAACCATCCCCTTCACCACCTGCCACCCTCACACGCCTTACTCCACCACCATCACCCACTCGCCGCCGCAACGCGATCGAGTTTGTCCGCGCCACATCGCCACTGGTGGATTACCCCGACGATGAAGACGATGAGGATGATCTCGCCAGTGTCATTGCTCGGAAAAACAAGTCAACATCTCCTAAGGCGGCTTCTGCGGCAGGTGGAACAGGGGCCCTGAAAAAGCTGAGCCCGAAAACGTGGGGTGTGGCCATGGCGGAACGGTATCGTGTGGTCATGAACGGGAGATCGCAACCCAAGAGCCCTACATCGCCTCACGAAAATGGCGTGGCACGTGATGAGGAGGGCGCGGTGGGGGGTTCGTTGGATGTGCGGTTACCGAGAGGCGAGAAGCGGGGAAGAGATGATGATGATGATGATGAGGATGGGAGACAAGTCGAGGATCGCAAGAGGGGAAGGGCGGACGCGGAAACCGAGTCAGCGAAGGAGATGGAAACGGATGCAGAAACGGAGACTGCGAAGGCGGCGGATGCGATAAATGGGGTAAATGGGATGAGTCATGCCAGTGGTGTGGCGGATGCAGAGAAGGAGGGTGTTAAACCCTCAATAGCTGCTGGAGTATTTGAGAACAATGAAAGTGCGAAGGATTCAGAAGGAGCAACGGGATTGGAGGAAGGGAAGAGTCTAGTGTCTCAACCGTTGGAAAATGGACGTGTGGAATCGAAGGCGACGGAAGACGGTGAAGGAGTAAAGGCGGAGGTGGCAAAGGAGAGCGGAGAAGCGACGTTAGCGACGACCGGGTGAAAAGTTAGCTCGTTGTCACCCTTACTTGTAGGATACTGCCCTTTCCTTCCGCAGATTGTAAAACCTGTGGACACCCAGATAATGCTAGCGCAACTGTACATAACATTGCTCTTTATTCCGATTATTTTGATTTTATTTTGACATCCGTTTGTGCTGTGTTTCCACCCCACCCGGGGAGATGTGAATTTCATGTTGTCACCCCACCAAAACCAATCCACCACCCAATCCTTCACATTCCTTTCCTCCACTTGTCCATCAACCGCATACCCGCCGTCTTGACGATATTCTTATCATCCTTCTTTTTCCCGTTCGCTCCGCGACCTCTTCCAGCCCCGCCGCTTTTACCCGGACCGAGAGTATCAGCGATAACTTCTTCAGCACCTGCGGCCTCGTCAGCAGCTTGGATCGTTTCCAGAAGCTCTCGTTGCTTTACTGGGTCCGAGTAGTGAAGCTGACTGCGTTTAGAGACGGGGATGAGCTGGTCGATGCTGGAAATGATCTATATATTTTTTTGTAAAACCAAAAGATTTAGCAACCAGCCAGCCAATAAACAAAAGATGTGTGACCCTCCCCATGTCCGGGCTCTATACCTTAAACTCATACCCCTGATCCACCAAAAAACTCCTTCGTTTGGCACTAAACTGCACCTCATCCGTATCCCGACTCACAAGCGTATAAAACCGACACTTGAACCCTTCCTCATTCCTCCGTTTCGCTCTCAAAATTCTACCCAGCCGCTGGGCTTCCTGCCGCCGACTTCCAAACTGTGAGGAGATTTGAATCAGGCAGGTGGCTTCAGGGAGGTCGAGGGAGGTGTCTCCGACTTTGCTGAGGAAGAGGGTCGCGTGGACGCCCGTGCGGAAGAGGTGGAGGTATTTTGTGCGTTCTTCGTGGGAGGTTTGACCGTAGATGAACGGTTTTTTGAGGAGTTTGGCGTAGAGCTGCGGCGGGTGGGTATGGTTGGTTTTTTGTCAGTGAGTACCCGGCTCCAAGCGGTGCAGACTAGAACAACGACTTACGTCAAGCGCAAACACATTATCTGAAAACACAAGGATTTTATCGCCAGCGGCCTCCCGCTCCTGTATTAAATGCTGGCAAACCATAATTTTGTACGGATTCAAAACACACAACAGCCGGCGAGTCCTGTTCAAACGCACGGAAACACAACAACACCTAAATGAGTATTTTTTTCTTTTTCCGATGCTGGGTATCGGATAAGGTGAGGTGCGTACCCAGCCTTGGTCATCGGTTTTCGGTACTCGTCAAAGAATGAAGGAGTCATTGGGCACCAAATTTCAGCCGCCTGCAGGAAAACAAAAAGGTGAGCAAACGCGGCCCTACGAAACAAAAAAGCACGACGTCCCACTCAAGAGACCGCACCTCCACTTTAGCAATATGCCCCCTGGCCGCCAAATCCATCCAATTCGCCTCATACAATTTCGGTCCAATCAAGAAATTCAAATCATTAATCTTATCATCCTCCCTCACGAGTGTCGCAGTCAACCCCAATTTGGTATGCGCGGCAACGGTCGTAATGACGCGGCGAAAGACGTTGGCGGGGACGACGTGCACTTCGTCGAGGATGAGGAGACCCCATTCGAAGGAGGAGATCCATTTTAGCATTTCGGCGGTGTCTTTTGCGCGTTTGCCGGATGTGGAGATCATGGTGTAGGTGGAGATTAGGATGCCGGAGTCGCCTGCGAACTGCATGGTGGTGTTATGGGGAGCGGGTTAGTTTGCGTCTGGACATCTGGAAGAGGCGTAATTTCGTTACGTACTCGGTTCTTGTTTTCAGCCGTGAATTTTGCAACTTGCCCCTCCTTTACGGTTGCCCAATTCTTGAATTCTTTGGCCCATTGCTCCACAGACAAGCTGGAAAATGGTTAAGTCACAGTTCAGAGAACCGGATTCGTCATTAGATGCGGAAAACAAAAACCGTTTTGCGTGCATATACTCACGAGTTTGTGCACAAAACCAAAGTGCTCTTCTTGATCGTACAAGCAGCCGTGATCCCCACCAGCGTCTTTCCGGCTCCCGTCGGCAGCACGATAACACCGCTTCGAGCGCGCCCTTCCCCACCACCAAACATTTTGCTCAGACACTTTTCCTGATAATCTCTGATTGTCGTCTTTGGTTGAAGATCAATGTCCAGATTGGAGTTGCTCCCATCTCGACGGAAATCGTATTCTTCCATCAGGGGGTACTCTAAATCGTTGCACCGTTTTTTGACGTCTTCGACTTTTTCCTTCGAGATTTCGAACGAGTATGTCAAGTCCTCGTCTTCTAGGGTATCATCTTGTTCGTCGTCACGGTCGAGGGTGATGACGGCACCAAACTCGTCTTTTACGGAGGGTGTATCACGACCGCCACCACTGCTTGCGGGTGTGCTCGGTTTTGATGATTTGCCGGGTTGCTTTCCGGGAAGCATGGGATCTGGCTCGTCTTCCCTTTTGATACGCGCATCTGCTATTAGTTGGTCCTGAAGGAGATGGCGCAGTGTTTCGGGGTAGCTGGACTGCAAAAAGTATCTGTGCGAAATATCAAAGTTTCAGCGGTGAAGAAACAACCTACCTGGACAGCTTCCATGATGAAATGGTTTTACCTTGTGTCTTTCAAGACCATCTTGACTTTCCCGCAGGACACGGTTTGGTCTTTGATGAACTGGACCACCGCTTCAGGAACGGTCACTTTTGAAAATCTTTCAAGGACTTGTAAGATCGTTTCCGGTTCCATTCCAACCGAAACGGCGGCATATAGTGAATAAGAGCTGATTTTGAATTCATGCATGCGGGACGGCCGGCTCAGCGGCTCTGCGATTGTAATCAAGAAATCCTGCGCTTGGAGTGCATGTGGGGAGAAGGCCTCAAGGATGATGCGCCCATCAGCGCACACCCAGATGGGTCGAGACTGGCTATCGGGTTTCAAGGCAAGGTAGGAGTAATCCTTGTCCCTGGTGAAAAGGTGGGTGGCGGCATCGGAAACGACAACACCCCGGTAGGCCGCTTCATCCGGTTCATGGATGTGCGCCTGACGCGGGATAATGAGTGCCCGTTCTTTGTACACCACTTCCACTTCCTCTTCAGCATCATTTGAGAGTTTTGTCTTTTTGGCAGCGTTCCCCGAAGGTCCAGGGGAGTCGGCGCTTCCTTTAAATTATCAAATGATTGTGGAGATTGGACACCAAACCCTTCATATGGTGCACCAGGGTTACCAAAACATACCACGCTTTGACATTTTGGCAACGTGAGAGTCAAGGAAAGAAAGGGTTGCTCCCAGCAATTACTGTCATGTGTCAAGGAATGCCCAGTAAGCTTCTGTTTGGGACGGGTACCTCGGAAGCACGGTCTCCCGTGTCACAAAAGAAGCAGAATGCCCTCATCACGTTGAGGGTTGACGGGCAGGGCGTTCCATAACCCGGGGGCATAGTTGACCGCTTTTTCACCGGCATGCATATTGTGTCTTTTGCGTTTCCCACTCACCGTTGAGGTTTGCAACCCACAAGTGGATTTCAAGTGGATTTGGTCTCCGGTTGTCTGGATGGGAACGATGCAATGCAATGAACCGTTTTGCAACAGGAGGGAGCTCTTTGACATGAAACTTGGTGCTGTGGCGTACGTGTGGCGTATGACTGCGCACTTCATAACGCGCTTCCCAATGCAGTGTGGGCTTTGGCTTCTGGAAATACGTCCAGGGAAGACCGTTACAATGTATATTGTGACGAAAGTGGGGGTGTATGTCCCGCCGCATTAGTACAATTCCACTTTCGCCGGCTTGGCTTTCCTAAACGGATGCTTAGGCAACAACATGCCGGCTGTGTGCGGTGCGGAAATGTTGACGTTTTGTACAAACTGTGGCGCTGTAAGCAACGACGAGCAAGCAAACAAATAATACTTTAGCATTTGGAAAACAGGAGTCATGAGACGTTGCAAGCCTCCGTTACCGTTGGATTTAGGCGGCTTTACGGCATCGACGGCGTCAACAAGCGCCTTCAAGTTTGCGAGAACTTCTGAATCTGCCCAGGTTGTCTGCATGCGAGTAGAGCTTCAATTAGAATGAGACTCATTTTGAACGCGTTTTCAATAACGGTGCAGCCCTACTCGGCCAATTTCTGAAATGGTCACAAGAGATCAGTGACCAGTCTTTTACTTGAAAACGATGCAAGGCTCAAATGAAAACGTACCCATATGAACGAACCCATCGGTATCCCCCTCAAACTTGTTTGCTGCCTGCAACGCGCTCATCATCAATGCAATATCATCGGACACCGTGCCTGAATATGCCGCTTTCCATCAGAAACGCCTTCATTAACGCCCAAAGAAATCCAATTTCCCGGCCTCTTACCGCGTGAAGGACTGGGCATCAACCCCTTTGGTCCCAGCACACGCGCGATTTTGATGACTTTTGGGAACATGGCTGGAGTAGAGAGTACTTTATCGACTTTCAATTTGCCTTCAGCCACCTTGTGTGGGTATTAGTGATTTATCAAAACGTGGACAATGGTCATTCCCAGAATTGATTTGTGACACACTTACTTCTGCAATCAACTCATCCCCTCCCACAAAATGCGCTCCCAGTTTTCGCGCTTCTTCGGCTTGTGCTCCCTGTAAACCCAACCCAAAACACGCTCAACAATTGTTCCTCATAGGTTCAAACCCCAACAAGCATCCCAGATTCACCCGTGTACCTCCGCGAAAACCGCAACAACGCTCTTATCGTCCTTCGCCAGCCCCCTCGGCAACGTTACTTCTCCTCTCAGAGGTTTCCCGTGCGCCTCAGGCTTCGGCGTCTCAAGGTGGGCGGTGATAAGTAGGTCTTGGCCAAGACAGTATTTCTGACAGAACGCGAACGAAACTGGTAAAGCAACGATGTGTGCAATGGGAGGGGGAGGAACTAACACTCAGACGACTTTCGCGAACCTTGAAGACTTCGAAAGCCTCAGCAAAGGTGATATCGTCCTGATTTCGTTTGGCCTTTTCGGCCGCTTTTTGTTGGCGCCAACGTTCTTTGTCATAGTTTCGGATGGGGGTGAAGAGGACGCTGCTGCAGGGCGGAAGGAGCTGAAAACGATCGTAACGGTTTTAGGCGGGCACACGGCATTTCCAACGCCGTACGGAACCAATCGGCTCACTGGTATTGAACGGGAGGGGAAGGGCCGCCGAAGAGAGGGCGAGGCGGATTTTTGTGTATTCAGCGGGTTTAACGCCTTACATAGGCGGAGAGACGGTCGTGTTGAGTTCATGATAAAGTATGGAACCCAGTCCGCAATTTGAAGCAACGCGGAGCGAGACTCGAGAGAGGGGTTTGGATTAATTAATTTGTTGCCATGACACCCCGACGCGAAATGAATTCATTTCGCGGCTCCCCTTCGAAACTTGGCCTGAAACTTGGCTCCACAAACCATGGCCGTCGCTCCGTACAGCCCCTTCCGCCTCGTGCACCAACGCCCTCCCCACGGAAACGAAGGCTGGATCCTCGACGTCGTCCCATCCCGCGACTCCACAGTCTTTGCAACCCCAACGGCAGGCGGCCTGGTGCGAGCGTACGATTTGGCCACCCTATCTGTCCTCGGTGAAATAAACGCAACCAACGGAAGCGCGGAGGCGACTTTGAGCGAGGTTGCGTTTGATTCGACGAATAATGCGTTGCTGTGGACGGGGGATAAGGGCGGGAAGGTCGCTTTGTGGGATTTGAGAACTGCGACGCAGGTTCGGAGTTATGCTGGTGCGTGTTTGGTGTCCTTTCGGCCCCTGACTGCAGCGCCTTGTTTTTTAAGATCTTTGAACGATAGTTGGTGCGCCCGTGCTATCGTTTTCTGTAAATAGTGCACATACAACCTTAGCTGCTGTAAGGAATGTTGGTTGATTCGCGTAGCCCGGCCACGGAAGATATTGAAGAGATTTATGTGGTTAGGGAACCGAACTAGTTGGCGATGACGCATTCATCAGATTTTGGTGAGCGGATATATTCCTGGTTTCCCCCAGTAAGAGCGGGAATCTGAGTGTTTAAGCCTTCATCAGGGACTTGCGGGGGGACACGCGCATGCAGGCCCAGTTTGCCGAATGCCATTCTGACGACGTGACACAGGTAGCATTTCATTGATGCCAAGGATTTCGATTGAGAGCACGGTTAACTCACTACTTGCGCTTGATGTGACAGGTGCGGTAAGTAGAGTTGCTCTCCGCCGCTTCGCATGAACGACACACTCACGTGTGACCAGATTCCACCCAGACAAAACTGAAGCGATGATCTCAGGGTCTACAGACGGGTACGTATTAGAGTTGCTCCCCTGTTGTCAAATTTGCGCATTTCTCACATGTCCACAGCCTTGTATGCCTGTACAATCTGGAAACCTTCGAGGAAGAAGACGCGCTCTACCAAGTCATCAAAGACGACTCGGTGCACAAGATTGGTTTCTTTGGTCCCTCGTTTGAGTATTTGTACTGTTTGACTCATGTGGAAACGTTTTCGCTCTGGAGATTCTTTGAGGTATGGAATCCCTGATAGATTCCCAATGTATTGCCACCGGGTTTAACAGAAATGTGCCACTCCCAGGGGGAGAAGATCTACCAGTTTGGAGATATCCGTATGAGCCAACCCGAAATCACGGTCGACTACCTTATCGACTGCACGTATGACCCCGCGGGACAGCGGATGTACCTTCTCACTGGATCACAAACGTAAGTATACCACTGTCTGGTTTCCGGCGTGATGCAAGCAACTGAATGGGTTGGGTTCATTATCGTCGCAGCGGGAATATGGGCATCCTCCACGTCAACCTGGGAAAACTCGACTTGGTCCACACTCTAAACGGGGGGCACACGGATATTGTGCGGGGAGTGTTTTGGGAACCACAGGTGTGTGTGTGTCGTTTCATCGCGTTTGTCCCGTCTTACCTGACAATGCGTTTTTCTTTTACATTGAAGCGCGGTATTTTGGTTTCGGGAGGGGAGGACGGTGTGGTTTCAGCGTGGGCGAATCATTAATCTTTTTCGGGTGATGATTGGGGGTTGCGGGGTTGAACCCTTTTTTCGGGATAAGTCATGTATATATTCAACACAGTCCGTATTGGAATTCCTGCTTCCTACATTTGCGGCCACTGAAACAACTGACACCACTGTTCGAAAAACACTTATAAGAGCAAAACATCTGCTACGTTGGTGGCGTTTGCGTTGTTCGAGTGTGAAAACGCGAAACTACTATATGTCAACTGACTGCGGACGCGTCGCCACCCTCCCTCGCATCTCGACTTGCAGTGTTGAAATGCCGGGTGATCTTTTGTGAGCTCTGTGGAAGTTGCTTTTGCTTCCTCGCAAAACCAAACCACACGCGTGCAGTACAGTATGCGGTGACAAAACACGGGGGAGTGTCGGGAGAGTCAAAGCAGTCAGTCTGGCGACTTCACACTGCTAGCACAGCACAGCACGGGTCTTGCAGATGTCACTTTCTCTTTCTCCACCAACAAACCAAACAAAAGAAACACCCAACAGACCCTTCAACAAAAGCAAAAACAAAAAGCAATGCAAAAAATAAACGGCACCCGAAAGCACCTACTGTCCGCCAAAGTATGTTTAACGACCGCGGCATCAGGCCCCCAGGCCCCACCCGAAACCCCTTCCGGTCGAGCATCATTGGAGCGTCCTCCTCTGCTAATACTTATTGCGGGGGCCTCTGCTTATATACTTTTCACCAGGAAAATGGCGCAGTGGGGTTCATGCAAAGTAAGGCTTCACCGTCCTGCGGGTCGTTTTATTGGCTGGACGCGTAAAGGAAAGCACCAAGCACAAGCGCGTCCACGTAAGCAACGTAAGCCAACAGACCCGCAGTTGTTGAAAATGTCAATTTGAATGCAATTGGAAGCAAGAAAAACAGGAATCCGAGGTTTCTCTTAAGCTTCCGTGCAGCAAGCTGGTGCTATTCATTGTATTTCTGAAACACAATCCAATATGTGGCCAAAATTTGCGTGGCGTTCTTTCGGAAGGAAACAAAATCGAAATTGAAAGCGACTCAATGGGCTCTGTGACCTGTTTTTCACCACTTCGAATGACGTTCTATGAATGAAGTATTGGATTCATAAAGATTGCTTTGTTCTGTTTGTCGCCAGCTTCCAGAGTGCAATCTGTATGAGGGGAGCACGGGCGTCCGTCACAGATGAAGCGAAATAACTGGGGAGCTGTGGATAGAAAACAAAATAAGTAGAAGATGTTCAGTTGGGCTTGGATACCCGTTCCGCCAATATGGTGACATAATCACGAGACAGACGAGACGCGCCGCGCAGTCCGTTCAATCCCGGGCCAAACGCAGCAACGTCCGTTCTGCTCTTGTTCTAGAATCTCCTTGTCGTCATGCCCGCATGATGAACGTGATCGAATTGCGACATATCTGCGACCAATCAGCTTTCTGAGCGATGGCGTGATCCACTCGGCGAATTCACCATTTTGGCAAAAACCTCTCACCGCTCAAATATAAAAAGGGGTCGCTCCCCTCGAAGAATCCACATCCACAATCATGTTCCTCGGGTTCAAATTTCAAATTTTTTCCATAGGAGTTAAGTCTCCGGCCATTAGTGGAGTGAAAGACCTAGAGCTGACAAGCAAAGTTGCCCGGCCCAATGTCTGTCGACGGGAGGGGACTTGCCTTGACAGGTTTCGACAGTCTGAATCTTCCGGCTAAAACACCCGCTTTGTTATGTGGATATCCCCCAACTCAATGAGAAGGGGGAGGGGGTCAATTCCCCCGCAAAGCATTCATATATTCGCTTGGCTCACCCTCAATGTGGACACTGGACTTGTTGCCTGAATGCATGCGAGGACTGAAAGGAACAAGGCAAAAGGTGCACCCCTTCGGAAAAGGCCATGCTGGGCGCGCTTGCGCAGACTACAGACTGGGGTGATAGACTGATTCCAGCTAATCCCCTACGGGAACCCCAACCCCAGTCCACCTTGAGGGTCGTGCTCTCGGGAGAAGCCAGATGCCTACCGGCACTCCACCGGTAGTGCCTGTTGGTCAGACTTGTCTCCGCCCCAAAAGCAACGGAAACGCCTTGACTTTTGGCCATGGAGCGTGGGGGCCGCCGGCAACACCAGCGTCGGATTCCGCCCCGCGGTTTGGAATGTGGCCACTGCCGGTTGCAAGCCCGGATGAGAAGCACAGAGCACAAACCGTCAAAACAAAAAGGAAAGGAGAGTGGCGAGGTGGGAGGAGGAGGCGCCAATCTATTGTCTTGATTGGAGCATTGTGGAGATGCCATCATCTTGTCATTCGTATGGATTGCGTATGTGTTGATCTTTCGCTTGTCTTGATGTGGTCGCCAGCTGGGTTCCGCTTTTCTGTGGAGCAACGTGGAGAGCCGCCATCATCTGTCTGTCGCCAGCATCCGGAGTGCAATCTTTATGAATGAGCTTCCCCCCACTCCCCGCAAAAGACTGCACTAGCGGCCAATACTGGCGACACTTCTCAGGCGAAAGATAAACACATAAGTCGGGCAACATCCACACGAAAGACAAGATGATCCGACAGACAGAAAATGCTCTCCGCTAACAATGATGTTTTCATAGGTATGGACCGTCAGTCAGAAGCAACAAAACAACGGATGCCGCACCAAAAAGATGCGCCAGTAAAAATCACCGTCGAAACCCATAACAAAAATACACCACCAACCCCACTCCCGCCCACACTGCCAACCGTATCAAAGCCGGCCCCGCACTCCTACTCATCAATCCTACCGAACACGCCGCCGCCAGAATAGGGACGGCGATACCACCCACCCAAAACCCGCCCGGGATTTTGAACCGACGCGGCCGGTCCGGGTTGCGGATGCGAGTGACGATGACGGAGAGGGAGACGAGGAGGAAGGCGAAGAGGGAGCCGATGGAGGTGATGTTGCCGAGAATGTCGATGGGGAAGAGGGCGGCGAGGATGGCGCAGATAAGGCCGACGGTGAGGGTTGATATGTAGGGAGTTTTAAATCTGGTTTTTGTGTCGAGGTTGAGAAAAGTTCGGACGAAGATTGAATACTAAATATCCCGGCGCGGCAATCAAGCGACTAAATTCAAAACCCAAGTACAGCATTACAGCATTACCTCGGATGAATCTTCCCAAAAACGGGAGGCAAAAGCCCATCGCGAGCCATTGCCTGCAATACACGAGGCTGCGCGAGCAACGAGGTGAGCATAACGCTCGTCAGACCAAACAGCGCTCCGATTTCGATAATGATGGAAAGCCATCGCATTCCTGGACCCCCGACCGTGCGGATGGCGCTGGAAACCGGGCTGCTAACGTGGATCTAAGAGAGGAAGGAAAAGCGTGAGCTGCGGAGAGACTGGGTGGGAAGGACGCAAACACGTACATCTTTATAATTGACCATCCCGGTGAGAACTGCGCTTGTTGCAATGTACAAGGCTGTGCAAATCAGAAGCGATCCGATGATTCCGATCGGAAGGTCCCGTTGCGGGTTTACGGCTTCTTGAGCGGTGGTGGAGACGGCATCGAATCTGGCGGTCCGTAAGCAGTATGTGTGAGAGCTACTTGTTAAAAACAAGGAACGCATCAACGAATCATGCCTCACCCAATATATGCGAAAAAGACCACGACAGCTGCAAGAACGAAGAAAAAGAGGTTCACAGGTGAGATGTCCCATCAAACACCGTTACCCTAGCAAAAGGAACAACACTACCAGCCTGGAAGATCCCCGACACTCCATACCGCCCATGACTCTCCGCCGGAGGAATGAAAGGGTGATAATTCTGCGGATCGATAAACTTTATCCCAGCAAATATAAACATGAGTACGATTGTGACTTTGACGAGCACAAAGAACGTGTTGACGGTTGTTGATTCGCGGATGCCGATGACGAGGAGGGCGGTGATGGCGAGGACTATGACGAAAGCTGGTACCTAACGTTCAAACGCTTAAAGACTATTTGAAAGCGGATTGGAAGAGCGGCTTAACTGACATTGAAATACGGCGCACACCCAACACTCGCTCCATCCCCGGCTACCCCACACACAACTATATTCCTCGCAAACCCCGACGCCGTAACAGTCTCATTAAAGAAATTCCTATCCCCCGCTTCGTACCATACGACGGGCGCGTTGATCCATCGAGGGTCGAGGGCGTAGTTGTTGTGGGTGATGTCTGCGACAAAGTCGGAGAGGTAGCCTGACCAGCCGGATGCAACTGTTGCTGCGCCGACGAGGTATTCGAGTAACTGAAAATGGTTGATGTTGTAAGGAGGCGGGGAGTGAGTTGATGGAGATGTAAGTGACGTACCAGATCCCACCCGATGATCCAAGCGAACAATTCTCCCATGGACGCATAAGTGACTGTCAATTAGAGGTTTAGAACCGGCAAGGACCGCAAACATGCGGCTCTCCCAACGCATCGCCAACTCACACGTATACGCACTCCCCGAAACCGGAATCATACTCGCCATCTCCGCATAACACAACGCCGCCAGCGCGGCCACGACACCCGCCACCACAAACGATACTACAATCGCGGGACCGGCATTCTCTTTTGCCGCTTTACCCGTCAACACGAATATCCCCGCGCCGATCACGGCTCCCACGCCGAGAGCCACCAAATCCAACGCGGTGAGGGTGCGTTTGTATTGGGAATGCGTTAGGTCAGAGTCGAGGGATGTGAAGGTTTTCGTGGTGAAGAGGCGGCGGGTGAGGCGGGTCGAGAGGAATTTGGTGCGGAAGGGGCCGTCGGCGTTGTGGTTTTGCTTGTGGGTTGCTGATGTTAGAGCCAAGGGCAAAGGCAGTTTTTGTACTTGTCAATCACACCTACCGCATCTCCGTTGCGAGTGCTTTCAGACCCATCGAGGTTAAAAGAAAGCGGGATTTCGCTACCTTCGCTCATGTTTGGACGAAAGCGCAACAAGCTCGGTTTGTCGTTGCGAGTATTTACCCTTTCAACACACTCAAATACCAGCATCTGAGTGTCTTACACTGCCGCGGCAGTCCTATCTGGCGCGCTAACATGAAGGTTTCAATCAACTGGGCACCATGCGCAAATGCGTGCATCTGAGTCACTTTTGGGATACCGTTGCAATCTATCTAATATTCAGAGGAATGCGAAATGTTGCATTACGGTATGAGACCCGCCTTTCTTTAAAGCACATTGGACAAGCAATCCACTGCAGTAGAGCCGGAAGCGGACAGCCCACAAACCAAAACTCCCAAGCTTCTCACAAGGGTCTAGTAAAAATGAACGGAGGAGCAAAAGGTACTATAGTAGCAAAAGAGTTCACTTCGCCCCTTTCCCTCCCCCCGTAGGGGCTATGTTACCAGGGGAGGGGGCTAGGCTACATCTCTTCACATAGCTTCGGCGAATCGAACCTGCAACCTGCAGGGAAGAAACACACCGCATAGACCAACTCGGACATTTCATAGATATTAGTGAATACTACATTTCGGAACTGATTGATAAGTTAGCGGAACGAGGACCTGGTAATGGGCGCCTGTCGTTTTACTTCCGCTATCTTGCCGCAAGGTCCATGGCCCGTTTACTTGGGGAATGTAGATGTTTTTGTTGCCTCCAAGACGTCCACTTGATAAATCGAATAAGCGAAGCACCGTTGGCTTCAAGCAAACGAAACCTTTCAGAGGATGCCCTCCAGCGCAGTCCGGTATCCAAGCGTCGAACAGGGCTGATGTGGGATGAGTCTATGTACTGGAGCTTTTCCAAAAATGAGATTTGTGAATCTGTGGTGGCTGTTCAGCGCATCGCTTCCTGACAAAACAAAAGAACTAAATTAACTTTGACTTCTTATTTCGTTTTGTTTCGCTTTCACTTTCTTTTTCTCTTCGGGTACGCAACCCTTCTTTTCGGGAGATCCCTAACCCCTCTTTTCCCTCTCTCGGCCCCCATCGAAGCCTCGTGCTCGTAAACGGTGTCTGAAAGAGCCCCCATGTCCTTGTCCTTCCTGGCACGTCGCCGGCCCTCCGCAAGCCACTCAACAAAATACCGCAAAATCCCCCCCAACCGCTAACGTGCCCCCCTTCGTAAATATCTAGTACTCCGCAATCTTCACCTCGCAGTTCCTCCGCGGCCGGACATTTTCGCTTGAGATCCTGCAAATGAGATGGGACCTATCTCATCAATGTCCACAAGCAGCAACGGACTAAAGTGTCTTCTGCTGCTGCTAGGTATATAGGCCGCTAAAATTTTCCCATCTACACTATCTTGGCATCTAGACTATCCCCCCACGCTCTCACTTTCCAACTCGCATATCCCGCATCACATCCTAATGATATCTGACCCATCCTCTTCTTGCCGTTCTCCGCCACCTCCCTTCCATCGCATGCGCACCGCTCTCCATCTTCACAAGATCCTCTGCCAGAGTCCCTCTCTACATTTCTATTGCGAATCCGTAGCGTCGTAGCATCAAAGGTCAACCAAACGCCCCCCTCATTATCTCAGTTCTCCCACTTTCGTCCAACTCTGACTTAATTTGAAACTGTGTTAAAAAGCTTCCGCATCTTGGATCCCAACGACTTGAGCATACTCCGACTTAATTTGAAACTATGTTAAAAGAGGTTCAAATCTTGAACCCGAACGACTTGGGCATACTTTTCATTTCTGCTATCCCTCTGCCTCCGAAGCGCGGCAAGGTTCTCCCTCGACGTCTGGGTACTCGGATGATCCTCTCCAAGCACCTGCTTCATTCTCTCCAGACAATCCACAAACAGGTCCTCTGCCTTCTTGTACTCCCCCTGATCATTGTAGAATAAAGCAAGGTTGCTGATAGATGAGAGCGTGTCTGGATGATCCTCTCCAAGCACCCGCCTCCGTCTCTCCAAACAATCCACAAACAGTGGCTCTGCCTTCTCGTATTTTCCCTGATTGGCGTACAAAGCAGCAAGGTTGTTGATGGACCAGAGCGTCTCTAGGTGATCCTCTCCAAGCACCCGTTTCCTTCCCTCCAGACAATTCACA
>JADGKA010000139.1:0-10883 GCA_027604605.1 Borealophlyctis nickersoniae | reverse complement strand
GTACAAAGCAGCAAGGTTGTTGATGGACCAGAGCGTCTCTAGGTGATCCTCTCCAAGCACCCGTTTCCTTCCCTCCAGACAATTCACATAGAGGGGCTTCGCCTTCTCGTATTTTCCCTGATCGTCGTACAAAGTAGCAAGGTTGTTGATGGTCGAGAGCGTGCTTGGATGATCCTCTCCAAGCATCCGCTTCTTTCTCTCCAGACAATCCACATACACGGGCTCTGCCTTGTCGTATTTTCCCCGATTCTTGTAGTGCAACGCAAGGTTGTTGATGCACATGAGCGTGTCTGGATGATCATCCCCAAGCACCCGCCTCCGTCTCTCCAGACAATCCATCAACAGTGGCTCTGCCTTCTCGTATTTTCCCTGATCGTCGTAGTACACAGCAAGGTTGCTGATGGTGCCGAGCGTGTCTGGATGATCCTCTCCAAGCACCCGCTTCTTTCTCTCCAGACAATCCACATACAGGGACTCTGCATTCTCGTATTTTCCCTGATTCTCGTAGTACACAGCAAA
This sequence comes from Borealophlyctis nickersoniae, assembly GCA_027604605.1. Classification (NCBI taxonomy): domain Eukaryota; kingdom Fungi; phylum Chytridiomycota; class Chytridiomycetes; order Rhizophlyctidales; family Borealophlyctidaceae; genus Borealophlyctis; species Borealophlyctis nickersoniae. The sequence goes on along the minus strand of JADGKA010000139.1, from coordinate 10,364 downwards.
GTTGCTGATGGTGGAGAGCGTCTCTGGATGATCCTCCCCAAGCACCCGCCTCCGTCTCTCCAGACAATCCACGCACAGCGGCTCCGCATCCTTATATCTGCCCTGATCTGTGAAGAGTATGGCAAGACTAGATAGCCATTTAGCGTGCTCCACCTCATCCCCGGCCTTTTCCGTGAGCAAGATGTGTGATTGCAGCGTGCTGACCATCCAATTGGATAGAACAGAAAGAACCATTCGATCGAGAGCACTAAAGCCCACTGTTTTGCGAATGGCTTCGTGGATGGTGTCCCGGTCACTAGCTTTGAACGCGACGCTGTTTCCCGACTTGATGGTGGCGAGCATCTTGTAGAATGCTTCAGGATGGTCTCGCAACGACGTGCGAAAATCGGACGTGTGACGCGGGGGCAGAGTGATTGCGAAGTGGGACTTGGTGTTTATACAGGTGTAGAGCTCAAAAACGCACCAAGCCCTTCCGAGTGTTTCAGGGTTATTCCACGGGTGCAGGATCATGAGGACGCTTCCGAGTTCAGAGATGGCGTTCGTAAAGGTGCCCGTGTACCACGTGAAAGGTTTCTCCGCGCTATCGTGTTGAGAATTAGAAAAAAGGTCGAACCAGACGATGACGTCCGGGGTGCTTGATTCGAAGTGATGTTTGACGGCATCCACTACGTCCAGGAACTCATATTTCCACGCATGACTGATGAACCACGTTGCTCTCCCCACCTCCGACGAATTCTTCTCAACAAGATGGTCACAGACCGACTTGCTTGTTCGTGGTTTGACAACCTTCTCGCAGACGTCCTCGGTCTTACACCCATCAATTTTGTCCCTCCCGCCGCACCAATCGTCGATGAAAGTATCAAAGAAGGAAAGATGGACGCCGAGGAGCGAGAATGCGTCCAGGTGGTCCGAAGATGACGTCTCCTGACGAAGCTGCAAATCCGCGCCAAGAATTGTCGTCGGTTCGGTACGTCTATCTGCGACCGCCGAGCTTGATCTGCCATGGACCTTTGGCACAGACTGGGGACCGGCTACCGGCGCACTTGCCGCGGCCTTCGCCGAGTCTGCCGGGTCCAACAGTTTTGCGACCGCGTCCACAATGTTGGAGGGGACGGCCGCGGTAGGTGCGGATGAGTCGACGGGCGACACAGTGGCAGTAGCAGCAGCGGGTAGAGTCGAAGTCTCCGCTTTAGCTGTTTGTGCGTCTGTACACAGCATGTCGACTAGACCTGGGTTTGGCCCAACGACTGGAGTTTGACCGAGCATTGAACTTGGTGTTGAACTCGGACGTGTGGGAAATCAATGGAGATATATTAACTAGGAAGAGAGGCACTATTCCAGCAATGACAGCTAAATGTGAGACCAGGAAGAGGGAGTCGATCCCAGGCCAATAATATATTTTCTTACCAGGTCTGAGACACTTTAGGCACCCACTACCGCGGTTCGGTGCAAATGGCGATACTGCTTCGCCTAGAGCGAGGACGTTCGAAGTTTAGACACCTGAGACAAGAGGACGGTCGTTCTGTACACTCACCTACTTAGGTAGGTAATGTCGCGCTGAAAGGGCAATGGCGATCGTCTGTCGTTTCTTGCCAACTTGCACTTGCGGAACGCGCAGTACGGTATCCAGGCTTGAAGGGAGAGTCACGTGCCTTGACCAAAAGTATAAAGGCTGCCGCCTTCCCCTCCCCACAGCATCGTGAAGGGCGTGTACCTACCAAGAGCTGTGAAGTTGTGTCCTGTGCACGTAAAAGGATATCAGTTTGCCGTCAGTGAATCAGTAGAAGAAGCACTTTTGGTCCTGGTACTACTAGTAGATACACTGTACGTTTGCGGGTGGGTACCGCACTCCGACTTGATTCTTGTGGGTGTGCATCAACTGGCGTCCCGTCGGTGACCTCACTATTCCACTTCTATGATGTAGCTGGTAGCCATGTTTTACAGGTGTGAATACTTGGCATGTGTGCATCGCCAATGTCCTTTTCAGACTGTTCACCAATGTTTTCATCACGCGTTGTTGAAGGACGGGGAGCGGTAATGAGGCTTTATCTCTGCTATGTGACGCCGCCCACCTCGTTGCGGAGTTGCCCGACCTGAACGGGCCGGAGATTTCGAATTTCCTGTCTGTCTGTTCTCCTGAGCTTCCCCACCTTCGCTCCTTTGAGCCATCAGACGATGATGTCCCAAAACCACATGATTACAGCGTAATAGGTGTATGTTTCTGTCCGGCATTCTGACACTGCAGAACTGGGCCATGATGCCTAAAGGTTTACGGTGATGTTGTTAGAATCCAATCCGGCAACTTGGAGTTTTGGGCGTTTTAGAGTTCATCATAGCATCCGACGGGGTTTGCCGCGAAGAATTGATACCCATGTGCTTGGATAGCCTTGATTTGCTGACAAGTCTATCGCCTCAAAATATCGGGGTGATTGAGGGTGAGCCCACACCGATGTTCGCCATACTGTCGATGACGCGGTCGTCCAACCTATCCCTATCTCAGATTATGCGGTTGTGGAGGATTTTATCTATGAGCTGGTATATCGTTTAGCCCGGGTTGCACACAAGTTCTCGGACACTCGAGAACGGATACACTGTTCCATTTGGAGTTGGGCTGCCGATTTCACAGCGTCTATTAGCCACGACCAAAGTGAGCTCCCCTTTACTTGCATCAATCTATCATTATGCTATGGAAATTTAAGCGGGACCGGCCTCAGCTCGGTTCCAGGTCATAACAGCAATGGCCTCCCTAATCGGGCTCTTTACGGCATTGAGCGACTCTACTCGACTCCTTCAGTCTACGTTCCTGGCTTCCGTCTACAAAACGGCTGTTTCCCTTCTGACAGAAGACCGCCTCCAAGCCATTTACAAAGCCACCGTGATGAACGAAAGCACCAGCAGCAGATTGCCAGTTTATGTGGATCAATACTACGATGGCGTCACGCTCGTTACCGATTTGTTCAATTTCCTTCAAGAGTTCCTGTCGACGTTTCTCACGATTGAAGGGTATCAGGGACAAAAGATGGAGGATGTTTGGGGACTTAGCGCAACAACCAGGTCCTCTTCGAACATCATTGACGAGGAAATGAGGGAAATGATTCGGCGGTTGTACGAGATGTCTTGGCAACATACCTGGAGACAAAATGTAAAGCCATGGAATGATGAGATGGACTCGGAAGTGAGCGATGCGATGATGCCTCCTGCGGTGGTAAGGAGCTCCCATCTGGGGAAGGACATGATCTTCAAGATCATAGATAAAGTCAATACATTATTCCCTTGTTGGCTAGAAATGTGCAGTCTACTGCGCGCTGCATGTTAGTGGCATGGAAGATGATTTGGTAACCAGGCTCGCGTCTATTCTCAACGATCCCGATGCAATGTTCATGGAGCATCTTCGGATTGATATTTACTTGACGTGCTTGGAGGCTTTGGGTATATTGGCCGTGAAGTGAGTGGCAAGGCGGACCACCAAGTGCACTCACCCGTCGCGAAGAATAACTGTTCGTACATTCCTCGTTCAGTTTTCCCGATACCCGCAGCAAAGTCGTCGCAATTATAATCCAATTTCTTGTGGAGCCGTCCAGCGTCTTTCTGAGCAATTCCGACGAAAATACATCGAGCGTACTACGACAATGTGCAAGTAACGTGCTTCACAACTGTCTTAAGGTGACATTTGTGATGCACGCACACTTCGGGGTTCTCACCATTTAATCATTCAACCTTGCCTCCTATTGTAGGCCTACTATAATCCCACTGTCGTCAGGACTACTCTGTACAACTTGATTCGTGTGCTGCAGACCGGACATCCTTCTGAAATGGTCGCGGCGAAAAGTACTGCGTGTCAAAATGCCATCTCCGCAATCGCGAGCATAACGCCGGTTTTAAAGGCGAAGGAGGTGCGTTATTTTTCATTTTGACCTTTCGATGATGATAATCTAAGCTCGCCAATTTGCACAGGTCGTAGAGGTTGCGATTCCAGCTCTTACACGACGTCTGGAAGACGGCATCTTCGACGACTTGATTTGGGAGAGTTTGGGAAATATTGGTCTGACTTGCGATATCGACGTTTTCCGAGAGATCATCTCCTTCATTCTTGACTACAGCAAGCACGCTTTCACAAGGGTAGATGAGACATACTATTTCAATCGGGAAGTGGACGACAAGGCGAATGCTCATAATGTCTTCTGTTATCTAGATTTCCAAAGTCAGCCATACGTTGGCCAGAATGACAAACCGGCCTACAGCTTTTGCCATGTTGTATTTTGAGACTATTTTGAGCTTCTTCGTGGAGAAAGCCGCCGGTTTGCAGCGCTCTCCGGTACATCATGCTGGAACCCTTTTGCCAAAGTTACGAGTCCTGACTAAATAGTGTTTCTTGCAGGATCCTGCACTGCTACTCGAACTCCGGGACATGGCCACAATTATGAAAATTCTTTGCGACCAAGAGGACTTTCCGCGCGAAGTCCAGTCGAACGAGGAAATGATACTCCAGTTTCGGAACTTTTGGCTATATGCGGTTATGTTCGTGCTAGGCCCCAACGGCACGTGGCCAAAGGAATGGCGCAATGCTTTGAGCTCCATTGCATCCAGAACCCCACCGTTGATTTTGGCGAAGAAAAAGAGGTCTCTTGAGGCAGATCTTGGGGCGAACTCCATCATGCGGACAAAGTTTTCCGATCAGGTTGGCTATTTGGGTCATTGGCATTTTGCTCAGCGACTCAATCTCACATAATGGTGATATGTCCTCAAGGTGGTGGTGCGTACTCGCTCACTCCTTGCTCAATGTCTACCTTCCAAAGCGGCGGATATTCGGATCACGTCCTTCCCTCAATGCGCATATTTGCTTGCTGTCCATCATTTGGAAAGCTTCAGGATCCGCAAGTCCGGTACCGATGCTATCCTCAGATACATAACTGACGAGCGTTTGTACAACAGCGATGTTTATCATATCATCGAGACTTTAGCGGACGAGGTATGGATTATGCCCATTTTTAACTGTAATTGTCTACCTTCCCTGCTGATGTTGGGAGCATTTAGATCCTTGTCATTCTGCGGAAGGACAGATTGACAAATCGCGACCATGACGCTATCGTAGACCATACCCGCTCGTTGCTGCTTCAGGCAGCGTGCCGCCTAGAGAGAGTTCGGAAGTTTGCCGCGCGGAACATCAATACCATTCTCGCACAGTTTCCGAGTGTCTTATGGAATCATAGAGCGGCGTACTTTATGATCGACGTTTTGCAATGCTTTGATATTCGATATCAGTCGGATGCTCATCGGAAGGCATGTTTGGCGTGTTGAATCTGTTTACTCAAACTTGTTTGGCTTACGGACGTTCCGGGGTTTAGGCGATATTGAAGCAAAAGCTAGGTTTTGACCTTGCCTACGTGGATCATTCGGATATCAAGGCCGCCTCAAAGGACTACTTCGATCTCTGCGCGGGGTGGATGAATCAAGCCATCAAGCGATCGTCCAGTGAAACGCTGGGTCTCTTGCAGGTTGGTGGTGTTTTCTTCCCATGCAATTCTCGGTGTTTGCAGATAACTTATAAGTCTTTCTAGGGTTATATGGTCGATTTGCACACCAATTTCCCTGAGCTGACTCTCGGTGATCGCTCCGATTTAATATCGCTTCTTGGGCGGTTTTGTTCACATGATGGTGTGTTGACATCTGTCTTATGACCGTACGGAACCGTTCGCAGGATATTAAAGCACTGTTTGCAGAAATAGCATCGTCCATCATCAAATCTCTGAGCAATCAGGCTTTGTACTTTGGAGAGATCAAAGGGATGCTGTTGGCGATGAGTACTGGAGGTGGGCAGCATGATGGCGTCTTGAGTTGCGATTTTCGTGGGCGAATTAATGAAGCGCGCTGCAGACCCGGACCTAGCCTTATACCATCGTATTGCCCAAAAGCTTACATCTGATATGCGCTTGGTCGTGGCTCATTCAAATCAACCTGACTTCATCAGTAAACTGCATCCGATTATGTACAGGTACGTAAGGCTGAGAGGAAGGTATATTCACGCAGATTAGGACTTTTAACTCCAACATCCTTGAATAGAGCTGCAGCATTAGTCTTGCTAAGTCAGCAGGTAGATTTGACTTTCCCCGCACACGCTGCCACAGCCAGTTGCTCATGCGTTATGAACTTGATCTAGGTCCAGGAAGAATTGCTGCATTTGATTTGTTGGACTCCCATTCTCGTTTTTAACCCCGCCGTCATGGAAATGGCGGTTTCCGTGTGGACCTGGATTGCTGCGGCTCGGCCAGAGTTGCATGTCAGGATCCTGGCGGACTTGGTGGCTGTGTGGGAAACGACGAGTCGGACTCGGAAGGGATTATATCAAGAGGACACCCAGTGAGTTCCATACCATTCGTTGCTCAATATTTTGCGATGACCGTCGCGGTTACTTACCAGCAAAATCTGCCAGATCCATGAACCCATTTATGAGCAAAATGACTTATACCCCATCCCAGAAACCGAGTGCGATATCCGATCCCGCAAAAGCGCATTTGATTTGGATTCGCTATCTTTTGGATCGCTTCAAATCTGCTCGACTGCAAAGCAGAGATCATGTCAAGCTATATGTGAAACTCTACCAGACTGCACACATGCACGTGCGTTCCCTGAGGTATGCGCCATGATCATTCGTTGCATTCTTTCGATTTGCTCAGTCGTCATTGATATGTCTGCGAATGGCCGATGACTTAGCACGAAGTGGGCAAACCGTGAGGCCCACTTTGCCCTACTGATCCTTGGCGCCCGGATTGCAGAACAGATGGACCTTGAAAATGACCCCGCAGCATTGTTTGCATGGACAGCAGTGGTTTACGACGCGCTGAAATGGTTCGACGTTCCTCCAATGTACGTACACCGCTGTCTGTGTAATCCTCTTGACTCGCGCCTTACATCTTGTTTCCACCGGTAGGTTTGGAAATTTGGAGAAAGGGGAAATTGAACTGATCGTTAGTTTCTACGACATCATCAAAGCGCACCGACCGGAGAAAACCATAGGAATTGCGTGCAGCTCTCCTATGAAGTCGGCCATGTTGGCGGCTGGACCCGCAGGCCGGGGTATGTGGGCACATCCATTAGCAGCTTGCATGCCATACCAACTGAGTTCTGCGATCTCTCCAGTCGAATTGAATGATGCACAACAGCTGTTGCTTCTTTTGCTCGAGAACGAGCTTAGCCGTTTAACACCCTGGATGAACCCCCTTGACGACAAGAGCCAGAACCTCCCCACTCCTCCGGTCCACCAAGTGGGCACTGTAGGTTTGGTCCTTCCGTTCGTATCGCGGCAATCCCTAATGTACCGTTTTGTTGCAGATCAAATGGAGCACTATGGTGCGAACAGCCTGGAGTGTCAATCCCGCGGTGGCGTTGCAGTTGACTTCCCGATTCGTTGGGGCTGCCGATGCCATCAATGTTGAGTTAGCCGAATTGAGTCTCCTTTCCAGTGCATCAGTGATGAACAATCCAGAGGGTCTGTCAGTGATCCTTCGGCACGCCGGAAAGGCGAGCGCCGATGATCAACTTCGAGTACGTGTACATGGCATCAGAAGTGTACTTTTTATCTTCTGAGTTCTAACATCCGGGTTTTAGACCTTATTATATTGGGCGCCCGTCCCACCGATTACGGCCATCTCTCTGTTGGGTCAGCAGTACAAAATGCATCCTTGGATTCTGCAATATGCGGTCAGAGTGCTGGAATACTTCCCAATTGAGCAAGTATTCTTTTACATTCCGCAAATGGTGCAGGCATTGCGATATGACACTGTCGGTATGTGTGCTACCATCCCATTTTTGGAACGAACCTGCGGCAGAGAATTCATCAATTTTATTGGCTTTGAAGGGTACATCGAACACTTTGTTTTGTACGCGGCCAAGACGTCACAATTATTCGCGCACCAGATCATTTGGAACATGAATGCCAATATGTACAAATTCAACAAGGAAGGGGCTGTGGAAATGGTAAAGTTATAGGAGCACTGTTGCATGGTATTGACTTTGTACATGTCGCTTATCACCATTTTCGCACATCACAAAGCCGGACGACCTCAAAAGTGTTCTGGATCGAATACAGGAGAAGATTGTATCTGGATTATCTGGATCCGACAAAGAGTTTTATATTCGAGAGTTTGGGTTCTTTGACGAAGTTACAGGCATTTCCGGAAAGCTGAAGCCTCTGGTTGAAGCCTCCGCCACGAAGGCCGAAAAGAAGGTAAACGTGGACGTGGTTTTCCACAATGTGCGGAAAATCATACTGACATCTGCGACTAGAAAAAAATTGACGAGGAGATCCGGAAGATCAAAGTAGAAGTGGGGGTGTATCTTCCAACAAACCCCGAAAGCATCGTTGTCGACATTGATTATGATTCCGGACGTCCACTTCAAAGTCACGCAAAGGTAAGAGAGTGTTACTGATGATGATCCGGAGAATCCAATTAATCCTTTCGTTGTTCAGGCACCATTCATGGCGACATTCAAAGTGCGTGATGCAGACGAGAAGCAAGCCCAAGTGCCGGCTCTAAATACCATCGCATCACTGGATGGAACGTCGACCCGTTGGATGGCTTCTATCTTCAAAGTCGGCGACGACTGCCGACAAGATGTCCTGGCCCTGCAGCTCATCAGTATCTTCAAGAGCATATTCCACAAGGCTGGGTTGGATCTTTACGTCTTCCCGTACCGCGTTGTTGCAACTGCGCCTGGGGTGAGGTCCTTTCCGGTTTCGCGTTCTGTCACATGAAAACTCACTTTTCAATTATATATCTGTAGTGCGGTGTGATTGAAGTGATTCCACGCTCAATGTCCCGCGACATGATGGGTCGAGAGAAAGTCAACAGTTTATATGAGTAAGATTGCACAAGCTTATGAGTCCCTGCATGGTCATATGCGGCTGTAGTGATGGTACCATCCACCTTGCAGCTGGTTCATTGCGGAGTTTGGAACCGAAGACTCTGTTGAATTCCGCAACGTAAGTGCATAAGATTTCCTTATCGAGGATGTTGGCTGGCTAGCAACGCGCTAATCATGTACCGTTTCAGGCTCGCTATGAGTTTGTCAAGAGTCTAGCGGCTTACTCATTGGTTTTGTTCATACTTCAAATCAAGGATCGGCATAATGGCAACATTATGCTTGATAAGGAAGGGCATCTCGTTCACATCGGTATGAAGGATATGAAAGACGTCAACGTTTATTTTTGGTGAGACTATCAACCTGAAGAGTTCTGAACTACTGTTAGATTTTGGTTTCATGCTTTCCATCGCACCGGGCGGGGGAATCCTTGAAGTGTCTCCGTTCAAATTGACGGCGGAGATGGTGCAAGTGATGGGAGGTGATGTCAATTCACCTTCGTATCGGTTGTTTTCCGAGCTTTGTGTGAAGGCGTACTTGGCTGCCAGGTACTCGTCACTTGTCGTTTCTGAAAAACAATTAACTTGTCACCAACTTGAAATGTGTACCGGGCAGACCGTACGCGGAGGAGGTGATACAAATGGTGCAGTTGATGATGGATTCGGGGCTTCCTTGCTTTAAAGGTAAAGATACATGCTTAGCTTTGAGATGTTCTTTCTGATGGTTGGTGGTGTCACGGATCTCATTTTCGACTTTCCATAATCCACAGGCGAAATAACTACCCGAAGGCTACGAGAGCGATTTCAACTAGACAAAAGCGAGCGGCAAGCAGCAGAATTTATGCTTGGCTGCATTCGGTCGTCGCATGAAAACACACGGAGGTGAGAAATGCGGGGTTGGTGAAATTTGGGTATGATCTACTGCGGATTTCTGAGCATGTTTCTTGTTGCATTTTTTCTAGCGGGTTGTACGATCGCTTCCAGTATCTCCAAAATGGTATTCCGTACTGATGTGCCAGCTTGGGGCACGCAGTCAATTTTTCCCAAAACATGTATATCCACTTCGAGTATCCATGTAGTATATTACAAATTTTAAGTGAACAAAGTTCTCGTAATTGTCCCATGACAGAAAGCCTATTGAAGAACCAACATGTACTGGTTCCTGTTCAATGTATCCGATGAGAGTGACCTGTGAACCCAAGGGGTGAGTGAGAAGCGGAATGCGAGTTAGGTAGTTGCCGGATGGATCGATGAGGGAGTGCAGGGGCGGTATACATGTTTATAGGGGCAGGGGACGGACACGGAAAACTTTTACGGAAATGGAGCGTATACAAAGCAACTTTCCGGAAAAAAAGAAAGGGCCGCACCACAGGAAAGCAATTGGTTTTCTTTTTCCATCCCATAGGTACATCAACGGCCATCTGCCGCCATCTACCGCTTCCTCCTTCGGTTCCTTGCCCAGATTTTTTGGCAAATTCCCCTCCACCTCTGCCCCTGCCCCCCCCC
>JADGKA010000138.1:0-35529 GCA_027604605.1 Borealophlyctis nickersoniae | reverse complement strand
TAGGAGGTGAGTTTCGGGGAAATGTATGCGGGTTTTGTTGTTGTTTTTGCGCTGGGTGGGTTTGCGTCTTGTATGGTGGTGACATTTTTTTTATTTTTCTTTGTTATTTTCTTGATGGTTTTGCAGTTGCGGGTGATGTGAGGATGGTAGAAATGTATGATGTCCTTGGTGTGTGTCTCAGTTGGGGTCTATGGCAGATTTGTGTTTTTCTTTTGTTTTTCGTCTCCATAAGGACACCTTTCCTGTGCAAGATATCGTTCATCGCTTGGTCATTCATTTGCAGGGATTTGTGGTTATGGATGCGCATAGTGTCGAACATGGGAGAAGATGCATTGAACCAAAATGGACGCTTACAACCAGCATTTCACTGTTTTGCATATTCACACTGCCGAAAATCTCGACTAAATCCCGGTCCTTTCAAACAACAATAGAGATGGCAACAGCATCCTTCATCTCCCCGTGGGTATACTCCACCTCACTATCAATCAGCTCCGTCTTTAGGTTAGGCCTCGATTGCACGTACGCCAGATAATCTGGTGCGCCAGGGTAGAGAATGTTATCCGCTATCACCACCGATCCCTAAAAAAAAGATGTTCTCAGCATTTGTTCAGGAACTTCGTGGGAAGACAATGACAAAATGACGCATCTACCTTGCGAAGCATGTTGTTGCGCTCAATCAGCTGGAAATCGGGGAGGTACGCCTCTTTGGCGTGGTCAATGAAGAACATCTGACAAAATCCAATACGCAGTCAGCCTTTTTTAGCTTTTAATTGCGTCCGCTTTTCAATGACCAGGCAACATACGTCAACGGTCGGGATACCAAACTCCTCCTTCAGAACGCCAAACTTTTCGGAAAAGGCGCCGACAATGATGGTGACTTTATCCTGCAGTCCCGCTAGGGCAATCACCTAAGCAGAGAATCAAAACCACCTTGTCAGACTTTCCTTGGGAAGTTTGAAACCAGCCAGACCATTTATTCATTTTTACCTCACGTGCCATCTCCGCATACGTCGGGTTCAACTCGAACGAGAAATACCGCGCCTCTGGATCCTCTTTCAACAGCGCACTGAAACGGATCGCAGAATACCCTACGTACCCGCCCAGTTCCACCATAACCTTTTCCGTTTAAAAAACATAACCGACGTTCAGTCAACCGCCCTTTGACAGCATGGAATATCAGTGCGTCACACACCTTTGGCTTGTACTTTTTCACCGTCTCGTCGACAATAGCCCCCTTTTTGTCTCCGACCGCCATCAACCATGTCTTGTTACCAAAGTCGTCTGATATTTTGATGACATTTTCTGGGGTGGTTGGAGAGGTAATGCGGGATCTAATGTAGTCGATGTACTTGTGTGCGCTGGAAACAGGGCATTACAGGTAAGAATGTGCTCAACTAGTGAGTATCGTGGCGAATGAGGTTGGAGAGAAGTCTCTGCACATCCTGTACATACATTTCAAAGTCCTCCATTGTTGCAGAATGGTTCCAAGTTGGCTGGGGTTGATTTGGGGGGCGAGATGCAATGGGATGATATGCTATTTATGAAGGAGCAGGATGAGCAGATGGGAAGCAACGGGACCATTGCAATGGGAGGAGAGCAGCCTGTCGGAACGACAAGCGGAACGCGACGAGCGGAATCGAACGCCTGAACCGAGTCGAACCCGAACCCGAACCCGACCCCATGCTGACATAATTGGGGTATCCAGGTCCCGCTTTGCCCAGTGCAAACGGGTGCTGCTGTGTCGCGGTGCAACTTCAATCCCAGCTTTTCCTCTGAAAGACCACAATGGACGCAGCAAAATACCAGAAATCTCAAAAAACGCTCGGAAGGTAGAATCGATCTTTCAGATTGCTCGCGCTTGCTATTTTCGCAGACCCGCAAACCACGCAGTTTCCGGGTTACTCACTTTTTTCAATTAGACGGGAGAGTCGTGTAAAGGACATCCAAAATAGCTCGCATTCACGCTTCGATTCCGCCTCACAAGGCTACGGCCGCTCCAAAAATGCACTCCAATCGTCATCCGTTTACGGCCATTCATCCCAACGTGGCATGCGTCCTTCCCACAGCAGCAGAGCCACCATCCCGGGTGGAGCCGCGGGAGGCGTGGCAGGAGGTGTACCAGCGCCGGTCCAAGTGCTTGATGAAGAAGGCAACGATGTTACTCCCTTGAGTCTCGTCGCGGCTGCTCAAGGCGGCGTGGGTCGGCATAAGCAGCATGCCGCCGGTGTGTCGACGACGGATATGCAGTCCATGGCGACGGCTACCCGCGAAACGGTTGCGGATGTGCTCAACAATTTGGAGAGCATGACGGCGGGCTCGTGGGGCACTTCGGTCTTTGGAAAGTCTATGATGAGTTATTCAAATTCGAGTCGAGCGTCCGGCGCATCAACCCCCGAAGAGAAGGATGGCGATGATGCGGGTTCTGTGGGTAGCGCTGAATCGATTGAGGAGAGGGAAGATGGTGGTAAGTGCGAATTCAGCAATGCACCTTCCCACGCATTTGTATGCCACGTACCCTGAATTGTTTGGATTTGAACAGAAGGAGCCATGCGCACAAAAGAAGGCGCAGAAGGCGTGAAAACTGTGACAGAGGCTGACTTGAACAAACTGGTGCATATGAACCTTGTGGAAACCGACAACATTCTTCTGTTTGAAGTTGCCGCCATAAGTGTATCAAGCGACTCCGCCCAGGAAACGGAGTCAGTGAAAGCAGCCAACGCACGATACAAAGAGGTGTGGATTTCAAAACATGGGCTTATTTCCGCCCGGCAAACGACGACCATGACATGTTGATTTTCGGTTCCCACTCTAGCTTAAATCAACACGAGCCAACAACGAAAACTACGTGGACCGGGGTATGCAGACTTTCAACGAACCACTGAAAAACAAAGATGTGCAGGCGGCGGGCCAGAAACATGCAAATGCAGAGTGCATGACCACCCAATGGGAGATTTACGATGCATATCACCCATCGGAGTCTGCTGCGCATGCAGACGCTGCCAACACAGGGTATTGTCCCAGTACTCAGTTTCTTGGTTTATTGTATCCTCCACTAACTTCTAAAGTGAACCCAGAGCAAAGGAAGCCGACATTGAAGCACTGCAAAGCATGGACATGGGCGGTTCCACGGCGCTTTCCGGTGCGTTGGCTGATTCCTCCCATCCCAGCAACCAGAGCAAACTCGCCAGCGGCCTCGACATGACGTCTGGCACGGTCGGACCGGGTTCACGTTCGGTTTTCGTTGGAGATGACACAGTGTCAGAGTACGCCAGTGTTGGACCGGGAGCGAATGCTCCCGGTGATCGGGAGGAAAAGTCAGAGATGGCCGTGTTGGGAGCTGAATCGTTAACGTTGAATTCCGTGAGTCAAATCTTTCCACCCACTGTTTGTTTCAATTTTCTCAGTCGAAAGGTAATTTGCTTACCACCTTTTTCCGCAAAAAAAACAAAAAACCCAGTTAAATCAAAGCAACCTCCGAAACTCCCTTCTAATAATGGAACGCGCGATCGTTGGGAACACGTACGAAAAGAAATTGATGGAGTTTCGAAATATTACTGAGGCGGGGAAGGATGATGAAAAGCGGGGAGCTGGACGAGATGCGAAAGCAGAGGAAGGCGTTGAGGGTGGCGCGATCGCAGCTGGGGCCGGGTTGGACGATAGCACGTCTGAGATAGGTACGCTACAGCGGGTACGTCGCGTCGGGGGGGTTTGGGCTTGGTTTGCTGAAAGTGTGGGAGGCTGATTGCAACGTTGTCTTTTTTTTCTGCTCTTGCGGTTTGTGATGTTTTCCAGCGGCCGAAAAAGGTATTGCTTTGTTTTTCCCATGATTAGTTTCTAGTCTGCTTTTCTGACACTTCATGATCAACGCGTGTGACAGCCCGAGAGGAGAAGAAAGAAGTCGACCGCATCCCCACACTGCAATTCCTATGGTCTTACCGCTGCGAACTGACACGCGGGCGATGCGTCATGTACATGGCATGGAATAAGCAGAATGAAGTATGGTTGCACTCGGTGTTGAAATCCAAAGCAACTGTCATTCGCTGACTGCATCGCTTTGCGTTCCAGGACATTTTAGCAGTCGCCTACGGCGATTGCAAAGCAAGTCCGCAGTCACCTCCAGGGCTCGTACTATGCTGGTCTCTCAAAAATCCCGAGGTGCGGTGTACACGATTTACAAACTGTCACAAACGTATCATAGGGAACCTGACACTCTGAATCTTGCTCTCTCTTGTAGTGGCCTGAACGAGTCTACCGAACAAAATCCTGCGTGACTGCCATCGATTTCTCACGGTCAAATCCGAACCTTTTGGCTTGCGGCTACATGGATGGACGTCTGGCGATTTACGATGTTCGGAGGAAGGATGATAAGCCGGTTTTGGATACCAAGTGCGTGGTTTTTGGAAGTTTTTTTTGGTGTTGGATCAAGGTTCACAATTTGATTCATGTTTTGCTCTTCCTTTGAATGTGTAGCGATTTGGGAGGGAAACATCGGGATCCCGTTTGGGAGTTGAAGTGGGTGGAGCGCGAGAGAGATGAGCAGTCTCGGGGAGAGACGTTGGTGTCCGTATCCACGGATGGGAGAGTCACCCAGTGGCTCATACGAAAGGGTCTCGAATACACAGGTGGGTTTGATGACGCACATTTGTGTCAAGGTCGACCTATTTCGCTCGACCAAGTATTTACATTCTGAACACCCCAGATTTGATGAGCTTGAAACGAGTAACAAAGCAGCAGGAACGAAAGGGCGGGGCCGGACCGGCGGGAACTGGCGGCGGAGGTGGAGCCGCTGCAGGTGCCATCAAAACGAGTGCATTTATTGCGCGACAAGCTGGAGGGTTATGTTTCGACTTTAATCCGAAGGATAGCAACACGTAAGGACAACCGAAATCCGCACAATCTCTTTCCGGTCATAGAAATTACGCTGACAAACCAATCAATTTGAAAGATACTTGGTCGGAACAGAGGACGGACACATCCATCGCTGTTCGTGCTCCTACAACGAGCAGTATCTGGCAACTTACTTTGGCCATACTGGTCCAGTGCATCGCGTGAGATGGTCGCCGTTCCTCCCCGGCGCGTTCCTGTCGTGCTCAAGCGACTGGACGGTCAGGTTATGGAACCAGGATAGCGAGGAGCCGATATTCAAGTTCCAAAGCGGAAAGGTGCGGTAATTGTGGCGATTAGGAGTACTGAGGGTTTTCTGACTGGTGGACTGATGGTGCTTGGACAGGATACAATATCCGACCTGGCTTGGTCGCCGAGTGTTTCGACCGTATTTGGCTGTGTCTCAACAGACGGACGGATGGAGATTTGGGACTTGCAATTCTCAGTGTAAGGCAATCCTGTTCATTCCCACGCTTGCGTCACAACTCATTTCCCTTTTCCTGCATTCGAATTCCAGTCTGGACCCAGCAATCCTCCACAGCGTGCTGGACCGTCAACTCACCTCCATGATCTTCGCCTCCCGCTCTCCAGCAATCTTAACTGGCGACGATAACGGGGCCGTGAACGTGTACAAGCTGCGTAGGGTTGGGACGTTACCTGGGTCGGAAACGGGGGCCGATCTGCTGTCGCCGGAAGATCAGGCAAAACTCTTGGCGTCGGTCATGGCATCGAAGAATCAGAATCAGGGTCAGGGGGTACCGGGACAAGGTGGGCAGGGTACGGCTGGGAGTGTGCCGCCTCCGGCATAAAGTAAACCATGTTCAAAATACACTGTACAATGCACGTTATGTCTGGAAAATCCGCTGGCCACAAACGAAATTAATCATTCCATTCAAAACATCGTCTTGTTACTGGTCCCCAAAATACATTCGGATAAACTGCAAATAATCGAAAATGCCAGTTTGCGCTTGCGGCATCACCTAAAATCTGGTTGAGCGAACAAGCTGTGAACGCAGTTCCCCTCATGGACACCGCGGGTCCATGTACCTGCGAAATTAGATCTTCCGCCTCATCTTTCGCCAACCTCGCCTTTTCGTCGCCCCAATCGGTCATGATTGATATCAATGTTTGCATGCCCAACGTACCATCGTGACCGGGGTCGTCATTGTCAAATCTAAAAATGTAAGAGCTGGTTGAATACATGCGGTATTCAGACCCAACAGTACGTTGGATGGACTGTGCATACACTTTGAAAGCTTTTCGCAGGTCTTCGGCCGTCATTGATGTTTGAACCTTTCGAGATACCGCCGTGACAAAGGCTGGTAATTTAGTGCGATACAAAAACTGGGTATGAATACACAGATGGAAGCGGATGGAAATAGCAATGTCACAGAAAGATGAATCCCTTACATTCGAAATCAATCTCTCCTGTTCCTGCAACATCAATCTCGTTCACCATGGTCGCTAGTTCCACCTACATCTCAAGATTAGCGGACATTTAGAAATGCTATTGAGGTGTACACTTCATACTTGGACGGTATCCAACACACACCTGCGACACCCGCAACCCCAACGTCTTCATCAACTGCGCCAATTCATCCTTTGAGATGGTTCCGCCGTGATCTATATCGACCAAACTGAAAATCTCCACCAGTTCCTGCAACTCTGCTTCGCTGATGCCCGTTCTGGCGGACAGAGTAGGATCTACGCGGAGGTAGTGAGAGCTGGAGGGTTCCTCTGCAATATTTGCTCGTTGGCCGCCACCGGATGAGCCAGGAGCGGGGAGAAAAGAACCGCCAGCATTTACGCTCCTTCTTCCTTTTCGAGTTGCGGATGAGACGTCTGGAGCACCTGCTTCGCTTGTGGATCCTTTCTTGCGTGGTGGCATTTTTGCAACCAGTCAGAGTAGTCTGTCTAGTCAGTTGTGTTTCATAACACGCTCAGAATGTGAGAACGCGAAGGAGAACGCGACATTGAAGCGAGGCGCAGTTGAGTTACAAAGCCACGCGCAGTTGAATTGCAAAGCCACGCGCTTGGCTGTGGATCAATTTCGCGTTTTTGTTTTGTTTTCTTTTGTTTTGTTGTTCGGACAACCTCCTTTGGCCTGTTTGCTTTCCACCGTCACAAGCACATATGGACGCATTCCATTCTACTTACTTGACAAAATGTGCAGATTTGGGTGTAGACCCCCTCCGCACAGTCCTGGAAACATGCAAAGGGCAAAGTAAATCACCGTTGGACCGGGGGGATGGGACGACTGCAGCCAAGCGGGCGAAAGACGCGCGAACCAAACTCGATCTCTCGGGTCAGTCCATTCCGCTGAAACCCTGCACGGCTCTGGCGGCCGCGATTGCAGTGGACACTGTTTTCACGAAATTGGTGTTGGCTGATGCGTTTCTGGGGGATGATGGTGAGCGACTCTTTGCAAAGTCCAGGGAAAAAAGGACGGGGTTTAAAGTAAACAATGGATCGTACCTTATTCATATTTGTGTAGGATGTATACTAGTAGCGGGAGCCCTCAAAACCAATGCAACTATAACTCATCTGGACTTGCGTGGAAACTCAATCCGGGCCGATGGAGCCACGGCGTTGGGACAAATGCTCAAAGTCAACTCAACGTTAAAAAGGTATCCACATATTGAACTCCTGTTGTATCACAGAGTGAACGGAATTGGTACAAAAAGATGACTTGACAAACATATGACGCCCAGCTTGATGCTAGAATGGAACTGTATCGGAATTTGGGAAGTCGGGGTCCGTGCCATCGCAGATGCGTTATCCGTCAACCAAACGCTGGAAGAACTGGATTTGAGAAACAATAAAATCGGGCCGCAGGGAGCGCAGACGTTGGCACAGTGTCTGAAACATAACACAGCGTTGCTCAAACTGGGTAAGGGTTAGCAGGAATGGGTGTGGGTATCCGAGCTGGGAGTGAAGGCATGGCCAACTTGCGATCTGACCATGATTTCATCTCCGTTCTAACTACAGACTTGAGATGGAATAATGTGGGTCTCATTGGAGGGAGAGCATTTGTTGATCTCTTAAAGTGGAATATGGTGCTGGAAGAGTTACCGTTGACAGGAAATGAGATACCTGAGGATGTCTCGGAATCAATGGGTACAGTCGAAACCCACTCGTTTTCTTTTCATCCTCAAAAGACTGGCCAAACGCATCCTTACACAACTTGTCAAATCCCTCTTACACCAGCCGCTGGCCTAACCCGCAACCACACCCGCCGCGCCAACGAACTCGCCACCCGCGCTCACTCCTCCCACCTCTCCAGCACCCTCCAAGCCCTCGCCCAATCCCACCAAGAAACCTTATCCACCCTCACCACCAAACTCGCATCCTCCGACTCACACGCGCAGTCGCTTCAGCAGCGGATGGCGATGGCGAGCAGGGAGATTGCAGAGTCGCAGGATGCGTACCGGGTATTGGAGGCGAGGTTGGAGAGACTGATGAAGGAGAAGGCGGAAACGGAGGAGGTCTTGACGAGGGAACGCGGGGAGGGGAGGAAGGTGATTGCCGAGTTGCAAGCGCAGTTAAACGCTGAACGTGAGGTGCGTCTTGTGTTTTATTTTTATGCTTCGTTGGTTCGACTGACGAACTATGACCTGACCCACCTCAAACTTCTGGATGACACCAGAACCGCATCCGCACCGAAACAACGCGCCAAAAATCCGCCTCCGACTCCTCCAAAAAGGCGTTAGAACTCGAAGCATCCCTCCGCGAAGCCGAACTCCGCGTGGAAGTCTTGAAACGCGACAAAACGATGCTCCTCGAGGATTTGGAAAAGTCTAAAGAAAAGGAGAGGAACTTGAATGATGTGTGGGAAGGTGTGTGCGTGTGTGATGTGCGTTGCATTTTGTTGAATATTAGGCGATGGCAAAGAGAAACTCATGGTTTACAGAAAGGTTGCAACGGCTGGAAACGTCGCACCACAACAAACTCTTGGCACTGCAGGATGCAAAGGACAGTGAGATTGGGGAAAAGACGCGGAGGTTGGAGGAGCGGGTGAAAGTGTTGGAACATGAGAAGAATCTGGTTGAAGAGGTGAATGTAAAACTTTGCGTTTTTGTGGTTGATGTCTGGCGCTGATTCTCAATAATGCGAAAACAACCAGGAGTTGGATGCGCAGAAGGCTAAAGCGTTGGCAGAGAAAAGGCATTTGCTTGATAAAATTGGAGAGACGGAGACGCGGATACGGAAAGAAGAGGTAAACCCACGCCAACCCGTCGGATATCCAACAAAACCTCTCCTCCGTCCCTTTGTTAACCCCTCGCCCTTCCCCCTCACTCCCAACAGGAAACCCGCCGGCACGACCTCGAATCCAAACTCGATCAGCTCACCCGTCACCGCGACACGCTCCAATCCGACCTATCCGCCCAAATGACGCTCCACACCACCCACCTCAAAACCCACGAAACAGAGTCCAAACGCCTCCAAGACGAACGCCTCGCTCTGCACGACCAGGTGACGACCACCAAGGCGGATCTCGGTCGCGCGCAGGCCGAGGCGGCGCAGTGGAAGGCCAGGTGCGAGGAGGCCAAGAGGGAGGTGAAGGCGGTGGAAGATAAGTGTGCGGGGTTGCAGGCGGAGGTTGGGAGGCTTAAGGATGAGGTTGCGAGGGAGAGGGAGGGGAGAAGGGCGGATGTGGAGAGGTTACAGGCGGTGGTGGCAAGTAAGGAGGGGATGGTGGCTAGGTTGAAGGAGGAGGTGAGGAAGAGGGAGGCGGAGTTGGACGAGAGGGATGAGGAGGTGGGTATCGTATTGTGCCGTTGTCTTTGTTGTTGTGGTTGATTGGATTATTTTCTGATACGCTCTTTATTGCGTTCTCGGTTGCAGAATCTTATCAAGATGAAGGAATTGCAATTGAGTATCAATTCGTTGCTCACGCAACGAACCCGGAAACATCAGTTGCGTTCGTCTGTGGATGTGGCACAATAAACACTTGATACTCCATTTGGTTTTTGCTTTTCGGTATGCCCTGACTTTGGTTATGTATCTTGTGTGCTGTTTCCATTTTGCTTCGTGCATTTGTTTGGTTTCTTTCTGGTGTGCCATGGCCTTTGTTGCCTTTGGTTTCTTTTGTGCGGCATACGTTTTTGGGTTTCCCTGCTTCTTTATACCTTCTGGTATCGGCTTTTTGCTTGTCGCAAGCAAAAAAAGTGTTTTTTTTTTGGATAGCATGGACTGCGCATGGCTCATATGCTGCCCCGATGGACCAGCAAACGCACACTCCACAACCACCAGGCCCAAAACGCTTTTCTTGCGCAGCAGGCACCAGATGGACAAAGTTATTTACACAGAAACGAGATGTTATGGTACAGGTAACACTATGAGACCCAAAAAGGAGGGAACAAGAAGCGTTGCTCTAGGCGTTCGCCCTCAGAGACTCCCGCGAAGAAATCGGTGCACACGCACAAAGGTCGAAAAGGGCGAGGTTTATGTTGAAGTTTGAATAAGCGAAATATTTTTACGGGTGTTTTTGTTGTTTGCAAAACTATTGCTCTTTCGGAAAAGTACTGCTTTTTCTAGTTGTTGTCTGTCTCTCTCTCTCTCTCTTTGCTACTTTTTTATCGCAGTTCGAATCGCGGCATGGAACGACTGGATCTCGTCTTTTTGAACACTTTCCAAAACCGCAGCGTCTCATCGCCCGCACCCGTGACGATATTTTCTCCGCATGGAGATGTCGCAAGGTATAGAACACGGAGGGTATGGCCCTTGAGGGAAACGACGGGTTCGCCGAGCCCATTGCCGAGAGGATTGTTCCGGACAGAGTTTTCGTCGTACCTCCAGACGCGCACGTCGTGAGTGGAGTATCCGTGAGTGCTGACGAGGTCGGCTGGGCTGTGCGGTGACCACGAGAGGTTGCAAACTTGAGATCCTGTGTCTTGGCCGCCAATGTACTTTTCTTGTGTTCGACTCTTCAAGTCCCAAAAGCGAATGTGCTTGTCGGCGGTCCCGCCACCTGAAGCAAGCAAACCATCCTGTAATTTTCAGATTCAGAAGAAATCAGCTTCAAAGTGTCCCGAGGGAAGACACGGCCAGCGGCAAAATAATACCTGATGGGGCGACCACGCAAGGGCCTTCACCGCAGCTTCATGCTTTTGGAAAGTGAACATTGGTGTCGCCGGTGTTGTGTCGGTGAAGTCAATGCGTCTCTTGTCCCAAATGAGCAATTTGTTGTCATTTCCGCCCGACGCCAGCATTTTTCCCTTGGGGTCCCATTTCAATCCACAGACTTCTTGAGTATGGCCTTGGGTTATTTTGGAAACAGGCGGTCGTGCGCGAGCATCGCGATGAATGATGGTTCGATCGCGACTGCCGGACGTGAGCTCAGTTTGGTTAGCCCAAGCCATGGTTCCTGAGGTCAAAGGGGTTTAGACTTGAGGTGCTGCTTCCCCGGGCTTTCAAAAGACATTTATTGACTTACCAACTCTGTTCGCATGGCCGGTATACTGCCGAACCAACTTCTCCGTTTGAGCGTCAAATATTTTGACGAAGCCACGGTTTGTCCCCACCGCAAGATGCGAACCCTATCACAAAAATCAGTCAGTGAGGGACGTGAAAACGAAAGCCATAAACCACTTGTCCTTTGCACGTTACCGATGGAATCCAGCTCACTGACGAAATCGAGTCATACGGCCCCAGATCGCAGAGTTTTGTCACCTAAGGTTGACTGTGAGATGTGGGTAGGGTATCCAACAAAGTTGCATGGCTTTACCTTTGCGTTGCCCGCATTCCAAAGGTAAACGCAAGTTCCAAGGCCAACGCCAAGGAAGTTTTTCTGGGACCAATCCACCAAGTTCAGGTAAAAGTCATCCTGAGACGAATTGAGTTCCGTTGTTTAGTGCCGAAATGCAAAGACGAACTTGCGCGTGGTCGGATTGGAAACCTACCACCAAGTCCGGAGCGTCCAAGACTTTGTACGGAAGTTTGGGTATAGTCCACAACGAGGGTCGGGACGCACGCGGGGACAAGGGCAACGCGACTTGGGTCGGGTGGAGATATGGTGAAAGGCGGGGTGTGGTTGGGGTGCGAGGCGAACTCATGATTCGTCCTCGATTGATTGAAGTGGAAGCATCATGGCCATAAACGGCGCTCACCAATCCCTGCTGATGCTGACTTGCACGGGCTAATTAACGCCATGGGAACAATACCGATACGGTGAGCCAAAACAAGTCTCATGACAATAAAGAGCTAGATTGAAGCCTGCCCGTACCTTGGCGTGCAGCATCTTCGTCTGGATCTCCCGAGGAGGATATTCCGTTTCTGTATCTGCTTCTTTGTCTCGACGGGGATGATACAACATCCCTGATTTCCGCCATGGACAGCTCAGCGCCAGGCGTCATTCTGGAGAGAATAAAGATGTGATATTTTGTTTTTTAGCAAAGTAAGGATGGGAAAGGGCTACACCAAACAGTGGCCCCACCTGTCCCTGTTGCTGAATGGCGATCTTGGAGTGGTCGATGGCGAGAACAATGCCCCGCTCCGAGTCCTCTTTCTGCTGCTTCTCCCCAGTGGTGATGGTGATAATGGGGTTGATGGGGAAAGCAAATCTTGCGTCCGTTGGAGACGAGGAGTGCGCGGAGGCACCGGGGAACTCGGCACAGGGGACCGAGGGGGCGACACGGCACGTCCATTTCTGTGATCTGCGTTGGCGCGATCCCGTCCGCTGGCCGAACCTTCGGTGTGCCCCGACATTTTCGGGATTATGGAATTTGCTTTAAGCGCAGGTGGCAGAAAGCAAGACTTGACGCGTCAAACGCCACCGCCCGTCGGACGGACAAGGGGGAGGGAACAGTGGGGAGGAGGGAGGAGGGAGGTGCGAGAGCGTGTACAGTCCCAGTTGGTTCCAGGTCTGATGTCGTTGTTTCCCCAAAGCGAAAACGTAGAAACACGGTGGAGATCAAAATTCCCAAAAGAGCTGGCGTTGAGGGAGGAAAAGGGTTGGAGAGCGCTTGATATTGTTGGCCTTGGATGGGCCAGGGCTTCATATGTCATGTGATTTCGTAAATACTGGGATTGGATTTCAATTGGACCTTCCATCTTGGCCATCTGCGCCAGCAATTTGAGCAATTGCTTGTGGTTGACCAGTTTTTTTACTAGTTTAAAGATGGCCTTTCCGGGGGGGTTTCGAGAGTATATGGCAGTAAAAAGGCAAAAGCTGGAGCTGCAAGGAAACGAGGTCGCTGTCGCATCTTCCCAGTCAACAATCCTCGCCGGCGTGGTCTTGTACTTTGACGGTTACCTTGGCTCACACGCTTTATCGATGATCCAATTGAAAGAACTGACTCTAGTCAACGGCGCTCGTGTGAGGGACAAGCTCGAAGGAGAAGTAACACATATTATTGCCACGCAGGTTGAGCTCCCAGTACTGATTCTGTCCAAAACTCGACTGTATCTGACCTGTTTCCGCACAGATGACTGACTCGAAAATGCTACAGTGGAAGAAGCCAGTGGTCAAGCCCGAGTGGCTGCTGGATAGTATTAAGGCTACAAAGTTGCTGTCTTGGCTAAACTACCGGCTGTACACGAACCTGGCCCCAAGCCAGCCTACCCTCCTTGGGAGATTCGGGAGGGGTGCGAGTCGGGACCTGGGTGCTGGCGGCGCCAGCACGTCCTCTAGCGCACCTTATAACCAGGATAGTAAACAGGATAGCAGTCTTATAGAGTTAGGCGTAGGGGCAGAAAGTGCAGAAAGTGCAGACGGGCCCGGGCAGTTTGCCAGTAGTCAAGCCGATTCCGGAACTGTGCTCGAGTCAGCTACGTCTGAAGAAGGAAACGATGGCGGGGGGGACAGTGCAGAGGAAGGAATTGTCCAAGGAGAGGACGACAGCTATGGATGGTTTGGACCTCCAGTGAGCGTAAACATGAACAGTGATTGGGTAAAAGCAAACGTTTCCACGGCTCCTGGTTTCCTCCAAAAATTCTTTGCTTCCTCGCGTCTTCATCATTTAAGCACATGGAAAAGGTTTGCAAAAAGCCATTTGATTCATGAATGTGAAAGGGTTCTCACATGCACCTCGTTTGAGAAAATAGTGACCTCCGCGATTTTGTAGCAAGTCACTCCCGCCCACGTCCAGTCATACCGCAAGGAAAGCGTATTCGCACAATTATGCATATTGATATGGTGGGAAGCGTGGCACAGCGCAATACTCATAGGTCCTTTCAAAGTTGCGCCCAGTCTGACCGTCCAAGTTCCTTTCCACCGGCAGGATTGCTTTTTCGCATCAGTGGCGTTACGTGATCGGCCCCATTTGCACGATAAATCGGTTGCAATTGCGCATTCTGCAGGCGCATCTGGCCGGTCCACATCAGAAATCGCGTCGTGCAACTACGCAGCCCGTGCATCTGGGATTCGCAACGGCATGAGCATTGGTCGAGCGAGGTCCCTCTGCAAGGATTTGCATGTTCTTCCGTACGAGTTTGACAAATATGATGCGTGCTCCAAGGCGCTTTATAGGATCTTGCTGAAATACGGAGACGAAGTTCAGGCAGTATCTTGTGACGAAGCATACGTCGATGTCACGTCCCATGTTGTCGCGCATGGCCAAGAGGTGGAATTGGCCGAGAAAATACGCGCAGAGATTCGACAGGCCACGGAGGGATGCCCCGCTAGTATCGGCATAGGTGGCAACTGCCTCTTGGCTCGGATGGCGACCAAACGCGCAAAACCCGATGGCGTGTTTTTTGTTAATCCAGAAACGGTGCGAGAATTTCTGGACCCTCAACCTGCGGATGACCTGCCTGGTGTCGGGGGCGTCCTCGGTCAGAAACTTGCCGCAAAGAACATTAAAACCTGTAAGGATCTCGCGGCTATACCTCTCAGCACACTTCAAAGGGATTTTGGCGCAAAGACGGGTACGATGCTTCATAATTATGCGCGTGGGATCGATAATCGTCCGCTTGAGAATAAAGGTCGCCAAAGTGTGGGAGCGGAAGTGAACTGGGGAGTTCGATTTGAAACTCAGGAGCAGGTGGATACCTTTTTGGAGGAGTTGTGCGGAGAGGTGGAAAAGAGGTTAAAGGCGGCCGCGGTGAAGGGGAAGCTGATCTCTTTGAAGGTGAAACGGAGACGATATGACGGCGAGCCCGAGAAGGTACTTGGTTGCGGCGATTGCGGTAAGAGCTCTTTCGCCTCAAGTTGGGACGCATGTGTTTATATCACCGTTGACCTTTGCTCGTTCGCGCTTCGGACAGACAATCTTTCCCGATCCGCGAATGTGGCGAACGCATTGGACAGGGGACTTTACAACGAGTGCGCGCAGCTATTGCGGGAGCTAAGGGTAGAACCCACGTTTGTGCGGGGAATTGGGGTTCATGTTTCTCGCCTTGAGAATGCGTCGGGTAAGCAGATGGGCGGCCCTGCAGCGCTGAGCAGAAGTCAGCCAATGCTGGCATTTCCCTCGGTGCCTACAACGTCAGTAAAGCGGAAACGGGACGAATCAAGCGATGAGAGTGAGGAACGGATATTTCGACCGCCGAGGACGCCACCGCCGCGAGCGAGGCAGGATTTCTCAGTAGCCTTTGAGGACATTGACATGGCGGTGTTGAGGGAATTACCAGAGGATATTCAGGCAGAGCTTGCGCCCGCAATGGCTGCTGGACAGTCCAAAGCACTGGACCGGACTGGCAATGGAGCCGGGGACAACATGCCGGTTAGAGCAAACCAGAGGGAGCTAGACATGGGACAGCTGATGCCGACACCGTCGCGGGTTGATCCCGACGTCCTGAATGCGCTGCCAGGCTCAATACGCAAGGAGCTAGAATTTGAGATGCAGAGACGAAATGGGGGCGGAGGTTCGAGCAAGGCACCACCACCGGCGGCGCGAAAAGGAAAAGGCCCCGTTCGGCCGGATAAAGGATCTCCGGGCGGAAATCGGGGCAAAATCAAATCATTGCCCAAACCATTGTTTAAGCCATTAGGGCCGCAACAGAGCGATGTGCTACCAACAACATCACCCGTTGCATTGACCTTGCCCGCACCTCCACCCGGGCCGCAACTCGGTGGAGAATCTGATATAGCGGCCGTTCGGAAAATGCTTGAAGACTGGATACGAGCATTCCCACGCGGCCCCGACGAAGACGATATTGCAGCGGTTGAGGTTTACTTGTCGGATCTAGTGGAAGACATGGAATTGGAAACTGCTGACGTTTTGTTGGGGTGGTTGCGGAGACGCGTTGGGATGGTCACATCGTGGGAGAAAGGGAAGGGGAAACTGACGGGGGGTTGGAAGGAGGCTGTGGGGAGGTTGGCTGGGACGGTTCAGGGCGTGCTTAAGAACAAGCACGGGTGTGGTCTGAAGAGCTTAACACACACGACAACAAATGTTACATTACTGTGAAGTTACTGTACAAACATGGACGAATTGCGAGCGTGTAGTCAACTACCATTCGGAGTCCCAGTCCCCAAGTACTGTTTTGCCTTCTTCGACGTTCATTGTATGGCAAAGAACATGGTGGCCAAAGTCATCGCGGCGGTTAACAATCCCACCCTTCCCCTTGTTCGGCCTCTCGCCGATGCTATCGGATTTGTCGCAGTTCCAAATACAGATTCATTCGATGGCACCAGATTCGCCTTGATCCCCACCGCCCGATTAGCGACCGCAAATCCAAATTTCGGCGGTGTCCCCCAATCAAACACGGTGTAATACTTTCTCAACAGCGCGTTCCCTATGATCGCGCCTGGTGCGGCTTGCCTTGTGCCGGACCCCTGGTCGACATCCGAGCCAAAAAACGCGCAGAGGCAAAACTGCACGCCGGATGTAGGGCTGGTGCTGAGAAAGACGTAGTCTTGGGGTGCGAGCACGAAGGACTGCGCGCCGCCGTTGAACGATAATGTAATATTGGGAAGGGTGGAGGGGATACCCGACTGGCACACTTTGCCGTATAGTGTTCCGTTGGCCGTGCTGTTGGCGGATGTCGTTGCCGTTAATGCTTGAAACCCGATATAAACGGCGATTTGCTTTGCAATGTAGCGCGGGTACAATGAGAGGCTCGTGCCCGTATCCATGACGGCCAAGAACGGTTGAGACATCGTCATGTTTGCAAACGTCCCATTTTGGTTGTTGAAACTGAGTCCCGTTTGCAGCGTTTGAAAGAAAATGTAAGGAACGCCGTCGTCGGATTCCCCGGTCCCGTATATCGGCATCCACGTCAGGTTGCCCGTAAAACGCGCTTTGTCCACCCCGCCAAAGTCCAATGACCCTTTTATCCCAGTCGCATCGATGTAGTATCCCATCACTGGGGAGGATATTTTCCTGTTCATCACCAGATTTTGCATGAAGCTGACCGGATACCCTTCAGGCGGCACACACATGCCGATTATTCCGACCTCTGCCATATTGTTGTTTGTGCTGTTGACTTCCAAAAATTCTAGGCCCGCCACGCTGAGGTTGTGGACTGCCACTGTTTCCGTCGCTAGGGTCCCCTGTACAAATGTGTTGTCCACATACGCTGCGTTCCCTGCCTTGTTGAGGGATTTGTATGTGGAGCTTCTGACGGGATTGTAGGCGGCTTTGTTTGCGCAAGCGGTAGACGTGCAGGCTGTTGAGCGGAGCCACAGTTGAAAGGATCCAGTGTCGAAAATGACGGCGAAGTCGGCGGGTGGTGTGCCAACTTGGATGTAGGCGTGATACTGGGCCGGAAGCAGAAACCGTTTATTTGTCAATGGGAAGTTCGAAAATTTTGGCGTAACTGGAAGGGACTTATTTGATGCATACCGCAAAGGCAGTCGGTGCGGTAGATGCTGTAATGGCATTTTGTTCCAACTGCCGCCGCCGCAAATGAGGGTCCTTTATGTTGAGCGCAGCAGCTTGTCGTGCCAGGAGTTTATTGAAGGTACCGAGACTAGAGAGGATTCGAGTATTATTCGCTGCATGGCATCGGACATGCATCGAGGGGAGTAAACTTACGAAAATTGCGGTGGACCTAAACCACCAGTCCGATCCACATCACCACGCACTGTCACCGCTTCCCATGTTGAAAGTAGCAAAGCCAAGGTCACAGCCTTCATGATGGCAAGTGGGCAACGTTTCAAGGAAAATTGACCGAAAAGCTGCAAACAGTGGATTTTGATTCAACGTCAAGGGAGGATGGTGATGCGGTGGATCTTAGAAAAGGGGAGTGTAGAGTGTGGTGGTTGCAGGTGGGCAGAGGAAGAAATATCGTGGGTTTTCCAATGCTCAACCAACCTGGCACGGATAGTGCCAGGCAACCTAGGAATAACCAGTCTTACACGCCATGCAGTAAAAAAATAGCTGCCACTCTAAAATGACAAACTCATGAGATTCTCAAATTTCTTTTACGCTGGCTCCTCAGCATCTGTATTCAATCGTTGCAGTTCTACCGCATCAGCATGGACTGATGACGACGCGCGCTTCTTGTGCCCCGAAAGGGATATAGGCTCCATCTCCTTTTGCATACACAGATATTCCCCCCCGACCGCCATGATTGTTAATGTCGCCGCGCAACAGAGCCACCAAAATAGGTTGCTGGGTATTCCTCTGCTGTACAGGCTCGTAACAAGGACATGAAAAAAGTGGAGGGTGCAGGCAAAGTCGAGGCAAAGTTTTGCTCGTTGGACTACTACCAGAAGGTAGTAGCTCCTATCGGGGCATCAAAGAGTGTTAAAAAAACCGTGTTTCTCTTAGAGAAAGAGGAGGAAGGAAAACTAGATACCCACCCCAACACGGCGTTCAGCAAAAAGGCGAAAAACAATCCCCACCCCAACACCGTATCAGTCCGTATTTCAGGATAAAATAAGACATGACCCAGAGTGACTGGGGAGCCCGTCAGAAGCTCTAATATGAGGATGATGAAGGAGCCTGATAGGTAATATAAGCATTGCAGGGAGACTGTGAAAATGGGGTGGGAAGTACGGTAAGGGGTCGAAAGTCAAAAGGTCAAGATAAATTGCTGACACACGTGCCTATTTGACCGACAATGAGTATTGGGTCGAACGTTGAGGCCCTGAAAGAGGCGCTGGACATTATTGCAGGAGGAGGGAATTTGGGGATGGGAGTGGGTACTGGGGCAAGTGCACGAAGGTGAAGGTGAAGCAGGTGAAGGTCTTGAAGGTTGAACGTCACGTGGCCCGAAACTGGGACGCGCCGCCGTTCCTGCAAGTCAATCTTTCAATAGTCATGGCCGTGAAATTCATGCTGCTCGTGTCCCGACAAGGTACATTGTTGATTTCCACGCTCCCAATAGGGGAGCTCCGGGTCCCGCAGAAACCCTCTTGATTTCACCATGTGCTGACTTACCCGTCGTTCCCACCATGCGCGCCGTGCCATCAAGGGAAAATCCGGCTTACAAAATGGTTCACCTCGGACTGGTCGGCAAAGGAGAAGGCAAAGACTGTAAAGGACGTTAGCCAAACTGTTTTATCACGGCGCACGAAAATGTGCAACGTCCTTGAATACAAAGGTATATTCGCAGTTCGCGGCACCTTGAGCTTTGTCGGTCCAGTTGTTCCGCCGTCCCTCACGAAGACTTCCTATTCGCAAAACCAACCGAATGACATAGACTTTAAGGTCGTCTACAGAAGGTATGGCTTCGGGCTTTTCCTTTTGCTTGCATGGAGACTAAATAACTCGCCTACGCAGATACGCGAGCTTATTCTTCATCGCAGGCACTGACGTCGACGACAATGAGCTCTTGACACTGGAAATCATCCATCGTTACGTCGAAGTACTAGACAAATGGTTCTTGAACGTCTGCGAGCTAGATATCATTTTCAATTTTCAGCAAGCTTATATGATCATAGGTGAGGAGGTTAGGAAAGGATATTAAAAGAATTCAGAAGGGAGCGCTAACACTTCTTGCTCTTTGCTTGCGCGACGTGACTCTCTAGATGAATTGTTAATCGGGGGTAGGTTGGAATTGAAAAATCGACTGTTCACCGCATCCCTTCCTAGTTGACTGATGACCAATGGTCTCATAACAGGGGAGCTGCAGGAGTCGAGTAAAAGATCAGTCATCAATACATTAAAGAGAATGGACGAGGTACTGCGTTGTTCACGGGTACTTCCCGATACCGTTGAGACCGGAAAGCTGACACAAATACTTCTACCGTAGGCGGAAAAGCAGGAGATGCTGGGATTATAATGCAGATAGCTTGTGTGGCCCAAAGCATTATGTACAAAAGTTTGATTCGACCGGAAAATAACTACCCTCCATTGTGACTATTCACTGAATGACATAGTCGCAAACCAAAAGCTAAATAACAGGTTCATTTTTTGAAGTGTCAATTCGGTCAGCCCCACACAATGTGGACCTTGCCCCGCCCACTGCCCGGTTCTTCGGAGGCTACCACCACATCCCCCATCCCGTCCCCATCAACGTCAACAGCCACCACGGCTGAGCCGGAGCGTTCTCCCCTTGCCGTGCCAGAAATGCAACGTTGGGCAATAGTTGACACTGTGAAATTCTTCCCTCTGGTCACTGGAGGTTTCACCAGTTTGTATAATCGGCCTCGCTCTTCGTTTTTGCATCAATGTCAAAGCCAATCAACAGTTAATAGTCAGCCTGGTGTACTGGTCAGTGGTTACCTTTATAGTGTTCAACTCACCTCCATCGACCATAGGCTCACTAACCCACACACCCTCACCGCTCTCTGCCGCGCTCACAACGCGCCCAAAATGCCCTAAACTTCGCGTTCCCCTCAATACCTTAACATTTTGGCCAATTTTGTGAAGATGCACTTCGCCGTTCAATCCACGAATGTCGATCTCACGTATTGCACCGGCTTGGTACCCGCGCATGGAGGTGGGAATAAATAGTCCAGGGAGGTCGAGAAAGCGTGGGCGGGCGAAGGGAGACGTCTTGATTTGAGATGAAAAAGAAGGGTCAAGAACTTGTCTGGGGCCCTTGACAGAACCTCGCACCTAGGCTTTTTTACCTCGGATGGCGATGATACCATGATAGAATGCGTGTCCGAGCCTCCAAAGCCGCCTGCTACCACTGACCTAGCGATTGCAAAAGTTTTGGGATGGAGAAAGCGACCGAACTCAGCCGAGGGTTACAAAAAGCAAATTTACCGTCCAAACTGCATAAAATCCGCTCCACCCGTGACGGTAAACCTCAACCCTGGCCTCCCGCCTCCATCGTTAAGATCAAACCCGTAAATGCGACCCACATTGCGGGATGTAAACGAAGGGCGAAACCCTGGAGCTCCAATCACCAGTGTCCGACCTCCGTGTCCGTCACCCACGACCGCCGTGCTGGCTCCGAATGATTCATAGTCCTGCGGATTTGGACTGGAGATGGACCAGTCTGCGTCGGATGTGGTGAGGTTGCCGTGGTGGAGGGAGGAAGCGAGGAAGACGTGGATTGCGCCCAGCTGCGGAGAGGAAAACGGATTTGAAACGTTTCAATTAATCCTTCCGCAACCAGAGACCAGCACATGGACTTGCTCGTCAAACCGTTTACCTGATGCCCATTCTTCACCCACCCCGCGCCAGGCGACCCAATCACCAAATCCTTGTACCCATCCCCATCCACATCAACCCCACTCAAATGTTGTCCCAACACGGTCATCCGAAACTTGTACGGCTTCCCCGGCTTATGATCCGGCTTTTTCTGCACAGCCTCAATCATCGCGTCCCATCGTCCATCGGCACGAAGTCCCCTTCCCCGCTGGCCAAAGAATACGTACACCCGACCGTCGTAAAAGAGATGTTGGGCGCCGTGGACGGGAGCGGAGACGGCTAGATCGTCGATACCGTCTTCGTTGAGGTCGATGATGGCGAGGGATGTGCCGAAGCGGGAGAAAGGGGCGGCTGGGTCGCCGTGGAGGAGAGTTGTGTTTGGGAGGGTATGGATGGGGCCGGAGGCCGGACGTCTGCCTCCAGGGATAATGTAGACAGCACCGGTTTGTGGGGTTGAGTCGATTGGGCTGGGGTGACCCGGTGCGCCAATAACTGCGAATTCCGGTCATCATCAAAAGCAACCCGCGACATTACACCAGTAAACGATGAACGTACCCAAATCCATTTTCCCATCATCGTCAAAATCCCCTTTTGCCAAACTCTTTCCCAACCCAGCAAAGTCAATATTCGTCTCGATGACAATGCTATCCCGCGGGACTTTGGAGCAGGATTGGGTGGTGAATGGGTTCAACGCCGCGTCCAGGACAACATACATCTCCCTGAACATGTCCAATGCCAATCCAGCCAGCGTCGACACCATGGTGCAGAAATGTTCTGGCGCATGACGGGTGCAAAATGTGTCAGGGGGTTTGGGAGAGGTAAACGCCGATTCAGGGCCATCTCCCTTCTTCGTTGTGTCTCCTTGCGGCAGCAACGACCGCATGTCCATCCCATCATACAAACTCCTCCACAGACTCCACCGAAACCCAATCGTCGTCATACCGCCCTCTTCGACATCAACAACCGCCTCGTTCCCCATTCGCCTAAACAACTTTGGCGCCACCGTCGTTTCGGAAAGATGATGGTGCCTGGGCGGGTGCGTCCAATTCCTGTCGAGATTCTTGCACAGCGGGCCCTTTGCCCCGTGTTCGAGCCATTCCACGGCGGCGGTCCAGCAAATGGATGCCCAAGATGCCATATCGTTGACACCTCCCCGGAAATAATTATAGTAATTCTCCACTAAAAATGGGGACTGGAGAGCAGGAGAGTGAGTGGAGCAAACGAGGGTGAGGATCCGGGTCAAATGCGCAATCGGAAATAGGGTCAGAAATCCAAAGATTTAGCACATACCGAAGCTGCCCGAAGTGGGTTCAAGTATTTGCCGAACAAGCGGTTGGCCTGCGCACCGACGTATCCCAACGCCATGCATTTTGTCAATTGTTGCTCTGTGACTGCGCGGAAATGTACATTAGTGAGACGAAAAATCGTCTCCCTCCAATGCCCCAATGCCAACCTGTCATATTGTTCAACGCGTAGATCGCAACCAAATCCGCTGTAGGCACTTTCCATACACCCTGGCGGCAGTAATGATGCAACGTGTTGCAAGTCATTCGAATTGTGCAGTAGACACAGAGCACGACAAGACTTGAATGGGAGGCGCAAATACATACGCTCATTCCTTCCATCCTCGACGAATGCGCCAGCATAAATTCGCCGCCCGTATCCGCCGCTCCATGCGCACTGTAATAGTCCCCCCGGAAGTCGGTATACTGCATCGCCTGTAAATTGGGTTCAGAATTTGGCCCTGCAATCAAATGCATTCTGGAGAGGAAGAAGAGACCTCAATGAATCCTTCATGCATGTCGAGGGAATGCCAAGAAGCGTCTGCGGCTCCGTGGGATATTGCGCCGAACAAGAAGGCGATTAAACCCCGGGCGCGTGGGGACCACGGACGTGGGTATGTTGAGCGTATGTATTGCACCGCAGAGCTCCAGAATGGAGGCCAATGCGCTGTGGAAGTGGTTAGATGATTGCTTGAGAGACAGATGGGAAACCATTAAATTCGCGGAAATCTCAGATATCAATGTACCAGCTTCGGCTGCGTCCGCCTGGTTTCCGCATCCATAACCCCTGTAGAGGATTCTTCATCAGGACCGAACAACAAGGACCTTTTTCCAGATACAACAGGAGCAGCGACAGAAAAAAAATTAAAGATGGTACCAATCAGGAAAAAAGGATCCTGCTTGCAGGTACGCCTGATTCTCATCCATGATCTCTGTGTACTCGTCATCACGCGAATGACGGTGGTGCAAAGGAGATGACCGGAAAAACGCAAGTGCGCGACGGGTTACTTCAATGTGAGTAGACATGCTGCCATTGGAAGCATTCCTGTAAACATCTTCCCAATACAAAGGAGATGATTGTAAAGTTGGGGGGAAACGCACCCACTGAATTTATTTCGAATGGAATAAGTTTGTATTGTACCGAGCAGTGTAAGAGATCAAAGAAGAGAAGGGACCAAAAAGTTGCACATAAAGGATCATATTATGAGGATGTCTTTTCGGATTACACTGTCCTTCCCATCCAAACAGCAATTACGAACAACCAGGAGTGGCACTTCCGATAAAATTAGAGACAACTGCTGAACAGCACTCCTGTCCTCACCAAGATGCAACAAAGGGAAGATATACGATGCCCGCGACTATCGCTAGCAAAGCCCATGAACACGGTCTAGTCGCCATTTTGTTTGCCATTTGAAGATGTCGACTGAGCTGAGAGGGGAAGCTTCTCCACCTACTCCAAGCACCCAAGTCGGTGGTGATTGGCCAGGAACGCGTGACGCAACCGCATTTCAACCAATCAGGCCGCATTGCTGGTGACAACCCACTGGCTTTCCCCGCAAACAAAAGTCGCGTCGTTGGTTGTGGTGTTTCTCTGCTCTCTGGTTCTCTCTGATCCTCGTCGTCTCTTATAAACCTCACAAAAATACCCATGTCAATAGATCAAAAAGAGAGCGACATTAATACACTCCAAGTGCCCACGAATAAAGATGGAGTCGTTGGTGCGTGCCATTGCTTTGATGAAATGTGTGAACTGTGAAGAATTTTGATGATTAAATCTGTTTGTTTATTAGTTGATGAATCCGCCACAATGACTGCAGCAAATGAAGATGCCAACCCGATGCATCCCCCAGTGGGAGATCCCTCTCCGATGCGCAATTTTTACATCATGTAATTGAATTTCGCTTTCAAATTCATGTACTTACTTCTAAGCTCCCCGTTCGTTATGTTTGCGCAGTGCGAGCGGATACCTAATCTTCACCATCACAGATTCGGCGCTGCGCATGATCGTCCTATTCGAACTGTACCAACGGCAATACCTCCCTCTCCAAATCGCTCTTATGTTCACATCCTACGAAGCCCTCGGAGTCATCACCAACCTCCTGGGCGGCATCCTCGGTTCCCGCTGGGGCCTCCGGTTCTGCCTACTGACAGGTCTTACCATGCAACTCATCGGCATCAGTCTCCTCTTTGTCCTCCTCTCGGCCTCGCCCTGGTCCAAAGCTGGCGTCATTCTGTACGTCACATTCACCCAATGCTTCACGGGGGCCGCAAAAGATTTGGTCAAATTGGCGGGGAAGTCCGTAACGAAGTTAGTGGCAAAAGATGATGTCGAAGCGACCCAGAGCGGATTGTTTAGGCTCGTTGCGTGGTTGACGGGTGCCAAGAACTCTGTGAAAGGGTTCGGGTTCTTTTTCGGCGCCATGCTGTTGAACTACGCTGGGTTTTGGCCCGCATTGTTGGTTCTCGCCATCTTGTGTTGTATCCCTCTGCCCCTCGCAGTCCTCCAGTTGGATCCGACATTGGGCCAATCTAAAACAAAGTCAACGTTGACGCTTCGCCAAATCTTTGACAAGGGCCGCAGCATCAATATGCTCTCCCTCGCTCGCATTTTCCTTTTTGGAAGCCGTGATTTGTGGTTCGAAGTGGTTCTGCCGATTTATTTGCGGGCTATGTTTGGATGGAGTTTCACGGCTTCGGGAACCTATCTTGCTGTATGGATCGTTATTTACGGTGCGGTGCAGAGTGCAACGCCCCAGTTGATTTTGAAACCCTTGGGATGGTATCCAATTACAAAGTAAGGCGTCTCCATAGTACTCCTTTTCTTTGAGCCCTCCAGAAACTCATTTACACACTAACCCAATGTCTATTCAGAGGCCGTATCTTAGTCCCTTGGACACTCCTCCTCCTCGCCGTTACCATCGCTCTGGCCGGATACCTCACATCTGTCCGTGACGTCCCCAATGGGTCCGGCTCAAACGTCATGCTCATCGTCTTGACACTGTGCCTAGCAGCGTTCGCCTTTGTGTTTGCCGTAAATTCGTCGGTTCATTCTTTCCTGATTGTGGCATATGCGGGCAAGGATAAGGTAGCAGTGAACGTGGGATTCTACTGTAAGTTCCGTTTCCGTCTTTTGGTCCATTCTTTACGCATGTTTGTTCCAAAAGTACGCTTAGCAAGGCTTCCTTATCTCTCTCGTCCAAAATAGACTGCGCCAATGCGATTGGACGCCTGGTCGGTACACTTTTATCCGGATGGCTCTACCAATACTATGGTATTTGGGTGTGTCTGTGGGCGTCGACCGGGTTCCTCATCGTTTGCACGGCTGTTACAAGCTTCTTGTCCCCTATTGCTCCCCCAGCTCCCGTGTTGGAGGTCTCAACAGCATAAATAGTTTATTAGTTTTACCGCTGATTAAATGTTTCTAATTGTTATTTACAAAAGATACTACTCGTAGCACATTTAACTGAGCTGTATTTGAATACGTTTTGCAAAACCGTTGGGTTGACAGATAATAATTGGGTTAACTTCTTATCGTCACCTATGTACTTAATTGAAAGAAGGACCGGCAAACCACATTCACAAAGAGTTGATACCATCCACGTGACCCACACAGCCTTAGGCATTCCTCTGCATATCCACACATCTTCTCGTCAACCACAAATAAAGTACACCGCTTTTCCCACGCTCGCCTCTCCCTTTCCATTATCTTTGAAGAACCTGTCAGCACCAACACTCCTGGCGGCACTCCTGCATACTGTACTGTAACAGTGCAAACTCTCCCGCCTTCCCGAGAAAACCCCGTGCGATCTTCCCAATGTCTTCCCAACGTCCACCAAGCGCTGCTGATGCTAACAATAATGGCTCCCACTCCAAACCGGACGGCAACGCTTCTTCGACAGCTCGCATCATAACTGCTTCCCCTCCTGCCATGACCCCTCCAGCTCAACTGTCTCCCTCAGTCAGTGGAATAGACGGCGTAAAGACTTCGCTGCACGTGCCCGATCCCTTTGCCGCCCAGTTTCACGATGACAGTCCCCCACCTACTCCCAGAACTATAACTTGCTCTCCCTGCTCCGTTCCCATTGCCTCGCCTCCGCCCCCAAGCACCACAAGTTTGGACGACCTGGATGATGGGGGGTCCGTGGCAACATGGTCCACCAACACTGTAGTGTTGGGTGTTGACAAGGATACCGACGATGAGGATGAGGATAGCGCCGCAGAAGGGGTTTCAAATCCAAAGCACAAATCGCGCCAAAAGCAAAGTGGCCTGGCAAAGGGAAATAGTACAGAGGATGAGGATAGTGATGCGGGGGGTTCCCGAGCTGGAACAGAGGAGGTGGAGGATGTGGAAGATTTGAGTGGGTTTAAGGTCGGGGTTGCCGAAGAACGCAATAAAAAGTATCGCCGAACGATGGAGGTATGAGACATTGTTCCAAAACAGACTGGTTGCTTCCGGTGGCGGCCAACCAACTGCGGACCTCTCGTTGATATGTTTATTCGCTCTGAATCTTGCAGGATGCCCATTCTTACTTTCACAACTATATCGGGGCAGGCTCAGGTAGAGTTCATTTGAAATGATGTGTTAGACCCAACAGCGACTCAATTCCCACTTACCGCACAGGATGGTTCGCAATATTTGATGGGCATGCCGGGAAGAGTGCAGCAGAATGGTGCGGAGGGCATTTACATGAGGTTGGCAGCAATGTGTCCTTGATGAAACCTGTCGACGACTGCAGTACGTTTCCTAACCATACAACTTGAAGACCTTTAGAGATTTACTGCAAGCGCAACCTGATACGCCTATACCCGAGCTTTTGAATAAATCATTCTTGCAAACAGACAAACAACTCAGCGAGAAGCAGGGTTTATTTTCGGGCTGTACGGCGGTGGTGGCTGTCTTGCGGACAGAGGAGCGAGAAGAACTGGGTGCGGAGGGAGTCAAAACTGGTGTAAAAAAGAGCAAGGTACGAAGATTGTACCGTGAAATTCTCCGTCTGCGGAACATTTACTTACATTGATGCTGTTCTTGATGCAGCGAGTATTATACACGGCCAATGTTGGCGATGCACGCGCCGTGCTATGGTAATTATTTTTTTTGCAGCATCATGTGGAAAGCTCTTTCACTCCCCAGTCATTGACTTGGCAATCTGAGCACAGTCGCAAAGGGCAAGCGGTACGTCTTTCGTACGATCATAAGGGGTCGGACTCTTTGGAAGCTCGCCGAATACAAGATGCCGGCGGGTTTGTGATGAATAATCGAGTTAATGGTAATGGCTGTTATTGCGCTCGTATTCATTTTGAAGGTGGGGGAACTTACATCTTGAACCCATTTCCAGGTGTTTTGGCTGTGACGCGGTCATTAGGAGACATTACAATGAAAGAATGGGTCATCGGGAGTCCATTTACCACTGAATCCGTGGTTGAGGATGACGACCCGTTTCTAATTTTGGCTTGCGATGGGGTAAGGGCTGGGTAATGCTTCAACTTCTTCCCCAACGGCTTGATTTGAAATGCCGAATTTTTCTTTTCAATTTCCCGTAGCTATGGGACGTATGTTCCGATCAGAACGCCGTGGATCTGATCAGAGACGTACAGGATCCCCAACAAGCGGCCGAGGACCTTCTGGAACACGCGCTGGAAAACTTCTCCACGGACAACCTGAGCGTTTTGGTTATTCGATTCAAGCAGAATTACCTTGAATCCCGGCGGGAGGAAAATAGTGTTCGATGAGGCGTTCTGCCAGAGGGTGCCTATCTTGTGAATTGGGTCGAAAACTCAAACTTGCCGTGAGGGAGCCTCTCAAAAATCGAAATTAACGCCAGGGATAACAATAGCCAGCGCTCTGTTTTGCTTTTTTGTTCTTTTGCCGAAATATGTACATTGTTGTTTTTCGTTCCTGCAATCCGCCCGTCTGGTACGCAATAGGCTCTCATTTTACCGACCCTGACATGATGCGATCTGTCATCGTCCCCAACAGTTTGATGATTCTCGCAGACGAGTCGAGGGGTGTGGGTTGTTGAGGTGGTCCTGCAATCGTTGCACACCTGTCAGTATTTGCGCACGGCAGTTGAGGAAGTCAAGGGTATCCATATCCAACCTTGAGACTCCTTCCTGCTCTCCGAAATCTCCCGCAAAAAATGTGATAATCCCGCACACGTCAATTCCTCCCAGCCTATTCCATCGACATCCTCATCGACACGCGGAGACAGGATGGAATCGAGTTGCGATTCAATGTGGGTTGGGATGCGGGCTGATTTTAGACTGCGCGCGCAGGTAGGTATCAAAAATTGGAGGGACGACCATCGTTAGCAAGCAAATCCTCCCATGGTTGGTTGTTTCAGGAAAATGCAGCCACATCACAAAATTGAGGCACTAAAACTCACAGAATCAAACGACTCATCAACACCGTCCCGCACGAAAGCCGGTGAGCAGCGACACCCAGTTCTTCCCTCAGTTTCAAGCACGTTCGTGTGGCCGTCATCGCCTACCGAAATACCAATAATAACCAAAAAAGACAAAAAAGAGAGAGAGAACAAACATGGTTAAGAAACCAACACACAACCGTAAGAACCTTTTCTTTCCCCTTCCACAAAAAGCAAACGTGGGCCGAAAAGTACCTGATGATACCCATCCTCAAACACATCCCTGAGCAATCCAACCTTTGTCGGCGCCTTTTCACAGTATTTGATGAGTAAGCGTTTCTGGAGGGTGCGGAAATGCGCGGTGGAGGTTGCTAGCGTTGCGGTGGATGTGGAGAGGGATGATCGAAGCTATATTTCACAAGATGGGGCGGGGTGGTGAGGGGGATAGTTTGTGAGGGGCGTTGTAAAGGACTGCGGGGACGATACCTGGAGGTGGGCGTCGATGAGGGTTGCATAGTGGGTGAGGGGAAGTGGGTCGGGGAATGAGAGGGTGATGGGAAGACCTGTTTGGCTAGATACACCCCCAAGACGTTAAGGGTACTTGGAGGTAGTCGCGAAGGTGGTGAATCTTACCCCGCCCACCCTTTCAACCTGTCCACGAAATCCACTAGAGGAAGCCATACAGTCTCCATACACGTCGAAGTCACCGCAAACCGACCTATTTTTTTTGCGTGCGGATGCCGTGCAAGAAAAATTCAGCACATCGTGGGTATGATACTGTTATTGCCGGCAGGAAATAACGCCAAAGGCCGTAAAATTATTACCTGGAATGTCCGTCTGTCGCATACTCACAACCATCCCGGACGTGAACCGGAACCCGATGGCGCCTTCTGTTTCCAGATGCTGAAAAAGTGACGGACTGGTCTCTGCAAAACAAAACACGATTTTTTGACCCAGCAAGACTCAGTTCGGCAAGAGCACAAAGCAAAAGAGATCATGGGTTTGCGGGTGTTCACTCTACCAGAATACAGCTCGGTCATTTTCAATGCCTGTTGGTGCGTTTCTACCGTTATCTGAAGCGAGGACGGGTCGAATCATTCGACTTAAGCATTAACGCACGAAGAGGAAAGGAGAAAAGGATACTTTTTATACCCTAAACTCCGGGTCGTCGACAGGCGGCGCAAACTGTCCGTACACATGTATAGGAAGGTCGTAAGAAGTTTGTGTGCAGCGGGTTTGGCCTGCTTGCCGAAGCATGAGCGGGAAGCTGGGTAGCTGACATGGGAAAAAGACTGCCAAAGATTGA
The DNA here is from genome assembly GCA_027604605.1 of Borealophlyctis nickersoniae. Classification (NCBI taxonomy): domain Eukaryota; kingdom Fungi; phylum Chytridiomycota; class Chytridiomycetes; order Rhizophlyctidales; family Borealophlyctidaceae; genus Borealophlyctis; species Borealophlyctis nickersoniae. Next base: position 5,258 of record JADGKA010000138.1, on the reverse strand, counting down.
CTTGCCTGTTGCCACGACGGTGTACGTGGCGATAACTATCAGGGTGGTTGTGGAGGGCATCAATCGCGCGGCGTACAGGCCCGTTTGGATAGTGAAGTTTTGGTGTGGGTGTACGGTGCTGTCTGGCAAAGAGGAAGAGAACAAACCGGATTGGGTCCACTAGAAACCCACTGGAAAAGGCCCTCTTTTGGACCTTTGCGTGTTTACGTTCAAATACCTTGCGCAGCCGCGGGGTGATACGTCTTCCCAAGATCCACCAACGGCGGTGTAACAAACGTGACGTGCACGTCGCGAACAGCTGAGGGACCGAGGTTGGTGACGACGCATTGAAGGCGGTGGAGAATAGGCGGGGTGGTTTTATCGAAGGCGTGGATCATGTCTGCTTTCTGTGAATTGGATTGGGTGAGACTTTTATGAGGAAGATAATTGAGTGGAGGAGGGAAATGCGTACTGGGAAAAATTTGACAGCGTCCGGGTCGCTGACTGCGGTGAGTGAGAGGTTGAGAGATGGTTCCGTTGACCGTCCTATATGCCAATTCATCTTCTATTAAAATCTGATCATCAAACTGCCACGATAACCACAGAAGGTAAACTAACTCTTGACCACGGCATCACCGCTGCCTCCACCACCCTTTGCCCTCTCCTCTAACTTTCGCATTTCATCGTCCATCTCCTCGCGAGTCATCCCGGAACTCCCGGTGGTATCTGCTGTCAGCGCATCAGATGCCGCCCGCGTCCCTAGATACGAAACCGCGAGGTGACCCGTTTTGTCGAGCCCGACAATAAACCCTGGTGTTTTGCTAGAGCAGAGAATGCGCCGTCAGAAGCAGACTCACGCCACCATGCCCAATACGTAGATGCGGCAAAAAAAAACACAAGGCGAACCTTCCGGTGGTTTTCTCTCACCTAAAACAACCAATCTGCAACGCAATCGGGACCCGTTCGCTGCGCGCAGCCCATACCCTTTTTGGCCCGTCAAACACCATGAGGGCGTTTGCGTACGTGCTGATGAGGAAATTGGATCCATCTTTGTGTTTTCAGAGAAACCACATGTTAGGAATATGGTATTTGCGGATACCCAAACTCTTCCCTGCCCGCACCTTGTTTCCCATACGGCAGGCAGCAACTCGGCGGCACATCGAACGGAATCTGGGACTCCATGTCTCCTCCATCTGACAGAATAAACAGCGTCTGTTCGCCCAAAACGAGAATTTTGGTGGGCTGGTGGTCGGGTGTGGGGGGTTCGGTGGTGCAGATGTCGATGATGTCTTGGCCGAGGGTAATGGACCAGTTGGGCTGGTTTGGTTTGTATCGGGAGTCAAAAAAGATATTTCAATGAGTCTTTTGAAGGTCGATTTCTGAGAATGGCAGCCGCACCTGCAATTTTTGACCCCCAGACGACAATTTACGGGACGACTCGGTGGATACCGGTTTTGGTTTCCCTACTCCTTCCTCGGGCAACGGTTCAATCGGGCCCGCAGACGAGTCTGTTCCCATCACAGCCATGGTTTGGTACCTAAAATCACCATTAACCTCAATCAAAATTGTCTCCTCTTTACTGGTCAATCCAAAAAGATACCCACCTGTACGATTCCAAAACCGTGGCCGACGAGTACGTCACCAAGCAGTCCGTGGAGGGCACGTAGCATAAAGGACCGGGCAGAAGAAACTGGCTAAAGTGCCGGACAAATGCGATGCGTCCCGCGGAAATGAAGGTGAGGAGACCGTCGAGGGATTGGACGCATATTGTGTCTTTGTCTAGTGAGTTTTTGTAACACGGGAAGGGTGGGAAGGCGATTATAACAATATCACCACCCAGGAAAAAACGAATTGATCAAGGTATTAGTAACCCCTCATTACTCACCAGATTGCTTTCCAAATGGCCCAAACGTGAAATTAACAGATGGTGCCTCCAGAGTCACCGCACAGATCTTCGGCAGCGTCCATACTGATCCGTGTGATGCATCGCCCGAGTCTTCCCGGCGCAGAGTGTACGTTACAAAGGAATGAGGGTGAAGGATACCCACCAGAGGTTCCGATGTAGACCTGCAATAAGGATATGAAAACGTTCAGCTTGCGGTATGCGGACACTTCCGTACAGCGAAAAAAAAAAACATAGAGACTCGCTCGGCGTTACCCAAATCTCCCAAACGCAATCTGCAGTATTGGGTATTCCAAGTTCAGCTCTAGCAAGAGGTCATGCGGGAGGTGGATGTGACTGCTCGGGCTGAATATTCGTAACACGCCGTCCAAGCTGCCAACAAGAATCTTGTCTGCTCTTTTAGGGGTACAAAAATGAACCGCAAGTGGTTGGAACATATATAGTTTTGGGGAGAGTCCACGTGATGTCTCGAGAAAATATGCGCGGTGCTTTACTTACCTTGGGTGGAGGGATCATTGTCGATATTTGCCACGCATAAAGAACCTCTGTCGAAAGATTCTGGGGTGGAGCAGCTTTGGCAGGTCCACCAGTCGCGAAATTTGAACAGCGACATTTGCCTGGATGTGAAGCAAATTGGAAAGCGCGTCTTGCTTTGCTGCCAATTGTTTACCCGCCGACGGGCCAATGGCGAGGGTATCCTAATAAAATACGCCAAAGCACCTGAATCGTAACATTGCATTGGGCCATATATAGTGTGTAGCCTTCTATAATTCACTATTTTCTATTTTAAAGGAATCAAAGTTCAACTGTTCATAATCTAATTCCTCAACGCCATCCAACCCAAACAACTCTGCTGCGTTGTTGGTGGTGTGCTTGGCAATCTCGGCAAGCCCAATGCCATAGCACTCTGCCACCTTTTCTGCAACATACGTCAACAGATGTGGTTTATTGATACCACCGCTTTTCCCTCGCCGCGCAGACTTGGGTGCGTTGCGTGGTATTAAAAATGGTGCGTCTGTTTCAATCATCAGGCGGTCGAGGGGGATGGTTCCCATGACAGACTGCAAATTTGCGCCCCTTTGAGTATCGGATACCCATCCGGTGATACCGATGTGGAAGCCGAGGGAGAGGTATCGGGCGAGGTGAGTTGGGTTGCCCGACGTGAAACAGTGGACGACGCCGCGGAGGGATGGCCAGGGGTGGCTGGTGTGAAATGATGATGGTGTGCGTTCGAGTATTGCAACAAAGGGGTCAAAAGCGTCTCGTTCGTGGAGAAAGAGGGGCATATTTAGCTCACGTGCTATATCGAGCTGCAATGTCAAAATAGAGTCTTGGTCATGATGGGAGGAAAAGTTGCGGTTGTAGTCCAGACCGCATTCACCAACTGCGACGACAATGTCGCGGTTCTTCTAAATGTGGAACCGATTTAGCTTGCGGGCTCACCTCATATATTCAACAAACGACATGTAACCCCAAGCAAGGATTTGTTCACCTACCTGGATCAAATCTAACAAGGCTTTCTTGGTGTCGACTGCGCCGCTATGCTCGACCGCCCGCCCAGCTTCATGTGGATGTATTCCAACCGTACAATACAGCGATGGCAAGAGTCTCCGCCCATTCTCTCCAACACAGAAGTCTTTCCCACCAGGTGCAAATCTGCGACAAAGTTCAATAGCTTTGGCGCTTTCGTTGACGGATGTGCCCGTAATTATGATATGTTGGACGCCAGCGTTGTATGCCTCGGTGAGGATGGGCAAGGTCGGGTGGAGAGAGTGGTGGGTAAGATTTGCTCCGATATCAACAAGGGTCGGGGGACGTCGAGGTTGTAATGGATTTGACGGACAAGGGACAGACATTATGGTATATGTGCGTAGAGTGCGATGAATGGATGTGATTACTGCAGTTGCGAAAGCTTGAGGGGAACAGCCCTTTAAATATCATTTTATTCACTGCTTCAAGACATAGTTAATGTGGATGAATTATGTGGGCAAGCAATGGTGGATTCAGTCTGCGGAAATTGTGGAGATGATTGCGGGGAAGCGAAGCAACAGAACGCAACGCGGTCGCGAAACTTATCTGCAGTATAATGCGGGTCCCCAAGCCCCACAGCGTGAGGCACGGTGACTGGATTGGAAATCAGAAGTTTTGACAACTGGTTTGCAATTGCCATGCCATTGCCAATTCATTCGGTGATCACAGGAAATGGCAGACAAAGGCCACCCCGCAGCTCCCACGCAAGTTGCCGATCCTCTGACAAGAGGAGCAGGGATTGCTCCAGCGGACGGAGCAACCCCGGTTCCCACCAGAACACCGGGCATGGGTATCATTGCCAAAGCACAGGCAGCAACCCTCGGTCGTGCCCCACCAACCGGCGTTGCTGCACACGGATCTAAAAATGTTCCGGGCCCTCACCTCCGCTCCCATTACAAGCCTGAAATTCCAAGATTGGGGGCAGTGTCTCCGTTACAGTCCAGAGCCCACCGACGCATATTGGGTCAACGTAAGTGGCCACTATGGCATCACGTCGGGCGACGGCGAGGGGGAGAGAATTATTAACGGGGCAACTGCGTCTGGCTGGTATGCAGCAACGTCTGACGTTCGACATCTACCGCGCTTTGAGCTCGCTTACAAGGTCGTGGCGACAGGTGGGTTTTGAAATAGCCGTGTGTATCTAAAATCGTACGGTCAGTTCTCACTTCCTTTCCACAAATACAGGAGTAATCCTTTATGTTGCGCTGGAGGCAGATTTTATGGAGAGGCACGGAGTGGAGACCTGCATCAGTCCTGTGCGTGTTTGGGTGGAAGTCTGATGGGTGTCGTTATTGGTAGCCTGGAGCGACCTAGATAATAATCCGTCTTTTTGGTGTAGCTTCGACGATGGTGGAGAGCAAAGAAACGGGAATTCTTTTCCCTTACGCCAGATGATAAGCAAGGTATGATTGCGCATCGTAGGTTCCACTCGTCGGTGATGAAATGTCTGACCTTCGTGTCTTTATTGTTACCCAACAGAAATGCGAGCCCAGGTTGCACATCAATAGAGCAAGTGTTTTATATTTATATTTTGTAGATACATACGCCGCTGGGGTCATCCCTTATGAAAACCAATTAAAATGACGGACGCATGGATCCCGATAGTCCTTCTCCGTATTTGGCACCGCATTCACCGATAGCGTTGGGTGACGTCTGTGGGCCAACATCATGTCGAAACCCGGTTGCAGCACGTACGGCCGAACGCCCCTCCTCATCAGGTTCCCCGAGATCCAGACATCATCATGTAGCTTGCATCCTGACGGAGCTAGCGAATAGTCCCATATTTCTTCTCCAAACCACCCAACTTTATATGCGACCCCTTTATACGCGTTTGCCCACCCCTTGC